>CAJNOL010000101.1:185857-213521 GCA_905250125.1 Rotaria sordida
CCTTTCGAATGCACATGAAAAAATCAGAAATAAAAATTTTGATTAGTGTCTCAGTTCATTGGTCCTCTCATGAACTGTCTCTTAAGTTTGAAAAAATAATAAAAGAACCGTCATATCGTTCAGTATGTCCACTCTAAGATTCAAATCATTTTTTTTTTGTTGTTGAGTCTTTGTTGTAAAGAATGTCAATCATAGAAATCAAGATATATTTCGAACAGACAAAAAGTATCGGTACAATTTTGAAAACATTAAAGTGTTTTGTTTCTTAGCGTCTCGAAAAACTTGATTATGCTTTATTACGTATGGGATATCAATCACGTATATAGTATCTTTTCTTTTATCTTTTTTGACTGTTGTTTTGAACGTAAAAGTCTAAAGAATGTTTCGCAGTGATAGTGTACAGACCATGCACAGAGTCAATAGGATAGTAATTTGCCAGTAGGTAGTTGATGCAGAATTTTCGTTGCAAAATCTATTGCAGAGTGTTTAAAAGGAAAGAAGAAAAACAAGTATCACACGTAGTAATATTGTTATGTGTAAAAGAGAGGAGTTATTAAGTGATGAAGTCAGCTACCTCTAAAAATTGAATTTCTTATTGTTCTAATAGTCAATTCAGGTGTCAAAAGTCAATTATCCTTCGAATTAGATCTTAGACTTCATTCCTGCTATGTGCAGCTGACTCAAAACTCGATATTATGTATTCTTTATCACTTGACACTATGCAATATTTCTATGAAAAACTTTCCTCTTCTCTTCAACTTTTTTTCATTTAGATTACATATCAAGTGAGAACTGTTTCTTTTCACCCTCTCTAATGGCATATAGGAGTCTGACAAAATATGACTCCTTTTCTTCTTTTTTTCAGAATGACGCTGTTCCTCCATATTTACAGTATGAGGACAGCCAAAGTAAAATTGTTCTCCTATTGAGTTGTGAATGCAATGATTCATTTTGAATTATATATCATTCGATAGGCTTTTCAAAGGTCGATAAAATGCTACGATTATGTTGAGCTTACTTTATGAACAAGATACTATACTCAAACGCACAATGTTCGTAAATGCTAAAACTTGCCCTTTTTTGACTGATGTGTAATCGGTTTTAGTCAAAATCATTGGGCTTTCTATCAAAAAATAATGATATATTTGGAATCAGCATAAAAAAAATTGGGTCGATCTATATATGTTACCGGTTGCTCTGACAACTTTTATTTTCGTCCTTCAAAAATGAACACCTCATCTCTCTCATATTTATGTCAAAAAATAGAATCAGACAAAGTGGCAGTTTAACTGTGAAAAGGTAGTTCTAAATTTTTAAAAATCTAGCAAAATTCAAAATGATAGATGAATAAATAACAAAAAGAATGTTGTGACTGACTTCGTTTTGCGACGTAAATTTGAGGACGATTAGGGTTGAATTTTTCAACGAAAACGAAAGTTGTCGGAGAACTTTGTAACATATATAGATCGGTTCAATCTTTTATGCTGACTCCGAATATATATATTTCTTTTTTAATAGAGAATCCGATTATTTGGACCAAAATTGATCAAATATTAGTCTAAATAAAGGTAAATATTGACTCTCACAATCATTATGCATTTGGATAAAGTGTTCTGCCTACAGATTAAGCTCAATGCAATCGTAGTACTTTGTAAGCCTTCGAAAAATCTATCAAATGATATATATATATATATATATATAAATCAAAGTATATCGTTGTTTGCACAACTCAGTAGGAGAAAAATTTTGCCTTGAGTATCCTCATACTGTAAATATCTAGGAGCAGCATCGATGAAAAAAAGAATAAAAAGTATAATGTTTTGTCATACTCATATAGGTTATTCGATAAAAGAAAAAAACGAGCTCTCACTTAATATGGAGTTTAAATGAAAAAACTTGCAGACGAAAACTTTTTCATAAAAACATTGCATAACATGATCAAATAATGGATAAATAATATCGAGTTTTGAGGTAGTCGTGTGTAGTAGAAATGAGTTTTTTATGATCTAGTTCGAACGTCAATGAGTCTTATTCACGATTCATTTGTTGGCCATGAACATGTATAAAAAGTGATTACATATTAGCTCACATGTTACTTAGGACAGTCTCTTTTCTTTCCTCTATCTTTCTCTTCTCTTTCAATCATTTTGCTGGCATATGTCAGCAAAATAATTGAGAAAAAAAACAACAGAAAGATCGAACAAAAGAAAAGAGACTGTTCCAAGTAACATGTGAGCTAGTATGTGACCACTTTTTATATATGTTCGTAGCTAACAAGCAAATTATGAATAAAAATCATTGGCTTTCGACATATGAATTGCCTATTGGAGGAATAATAAAATTAATAGCAACAGAGTGCGATTCCATCATTTAACAATCTGTTCCTTTGGTAGAACGAAAAAATATCGAATATTATACTCGCGCTATATGAATATATACTATTGATATGTCGCCGTCGATTATGGATATTCTGATATATTATTCATACAATATTGATAGATGAGTGCGCTGAAGCTGTGTTAATAGCAGTTTTATTATTTTTTATCGTCATTTTGCGCTTTTGCTGTTCGTTTTTTTTTGTATTAAATTCATGCCATTGATGAATCATAATGTTTATTTCTTAGATCTTGTCATTTGATGACAAGTTATTCAATAATTCGATTTATATTTACTTTTCACTTGTCAATGCTTAACTCAAACTTTAAATACAAGATAAAAAACAAATATATTGTTCATACCACTAAACTGTACTATTTTTATTTTGCTCACCTATCGAACATGCTTGAATTAGCACTAATATAATTTCCAATGTTTTCCAGTAATTATGAGAAAAGATGTTGTTTGTAACAAAATAATTCTTGAGAATAATAAATCTATACTGCTCAAGGTATATTTCAATGAAGGAAAAATGAATAATATGTTATTCTCTTCGATCCATTTCTTGACTATAACATTTAAATCATTGGTTAGAATAGCACTTTTCATTATATAAGAAAGAATACCATTATGATCATATTGTTGACTAAAGAGCTAATAAATACTAATATTATCTACTAGTTTCTGAGAGACCTATTATATCGATAATAATTATATTTGAAAGTTTAACATCGAGACACCTTGTCTTCAAATCTTTTCCTACTGTATACTCTTACATTTTGACTAGAATTCTTTTATGACATGTTGATCAACATGAGTTACATCATAGGTAAGGTAAAAATCAGCATATGTTTCATTTGAAGTTACTTTTTGCATTATTTCATACTATTAATGTCTATTCCATTCTAATTGAGACTTTTTCGGTACAACTATGAAGGTGAAATCTAAATATTATGCCTATAGATTCTTCTCGTTCTCTTCTGATTAATAATATAAAGATGAACGAACGTGATAGTCTTTATAAAAAAAAAAGAACATAATACATAGGTATATTATGAAAAAAAAACGTTTCAAACGTATGATAAACAGTTTCACATAATAATCTCATCAGATCCTTTAAGAATACATTGATTCTTATTAGCACTTATTCAATTCCGGTTGCCGGAATCACCTTCAGCTTCTATAAAAAGATCACCGGAATATGACTGTTGGAGACTTATTAAACATTATGTATCTCACTGGTGCAATCAAATTTATCTCGAACTATTTGATCTGAGAGAAAAAAAAAACTTGCATAAATTTACTTAATTTCTAAAAAGAAGGTATCCTGTAGGATAATATAGATGAACAACAAAGTCATAGCCTATCATACATACTCGAATCAAAACAGAGAAGAAGAAAAATATTTATGTAGAATTTCTTCTTATTACTGCCGGTATTATAACTATAATGCCAAACAATATTCAGAACCATACTCATGCTATATTAATAATGAAAATGGGTTACATTTTTCAAATACACTATCAATGACTGGAAGTAAATCAATTATACGCCTTTTTGACTTCAACTCATAAGAAAAATTATTCGGTTGAATATTAGTTAAATTTTTTTTTTCTTATTAAAAAAAACAGTGTATTCATTCAAAACTGACAGCCTTATAGCATGAAAACAACATAAACCTTTGAGTTTTTAAGAAAACAAACCTCTATTTGTGTTTAATTCATTTCATTATGTACTATAAATCGAAGCAATCATTGCAAATTACAATGCTAAACACAAATTCGATCACAAAATTTTATCTTTTTTAGAAAAAAATTCATAACATTCGTTCGAACTAATTTTTAGTTTCTGGAATAGATTAAACATTGCTCTATTGTATATTTCGGTAATATAATCTTCTTCATATTTTTTCTTATTAGATCCGAATGATGTAATTTGTTTTGCAATTACAGACAATCTTTATATCGAAACAACTTTTTTTTTCCGAAGTTTCCTTACGATTTACCATCAATGATCGAATTAAAAATCTAAAAATAACTTTATAACGGTTGTTGCTCAATAAAGACTATCTAGTCTTGATTAAAACATAATATGAAATAATAGAACAATGTTAACCCTATTGCAGAAACTACAACTTAGTTCGAATGAATGTTATGAAATTTTTTCTAAAAAGATAAAACTTTATGATCAAATTTAAAATTCGGCGCTGTATATA
Organism: Rotaria sordida; assembly: GCA_905250125.1. Lineage (NCBI taxonomy): Eukaryota > Metazoa > Rotifera > Eurotatoria > Philodinida > Philodinidae > Rotaria > Rotaria sordida. Next base: position 190,449 of record CAJNOL010000101.1, read on the forward strand.
GATCTAATGAGAATACCGGAGTTGATTGGATTGTAGTGTTCTGTTAAAATGACTTTTCTTGATTCCTGTTTCCAGGAGAAAAAAAGGATCCCATTTCTATAAGCAGAGATGAAAAGTTATGAGTAGGTTGACGATGTCTGCTTATTTCACTGTCACTTTTTTTTTCTTGTTCGGCAGTAACGCTGGCGATGCCTGAAAGCATTTAGCACTTTCTTTTCTGACGATAGCTATGGTTGAGAACGCCTAACATTTTTTTTTCTTTGCCGGCAATGGTAGTCGGCATATTTGAGAGATATTGTAAAGAAATTCTGTTCCAAGAACTGTTCTGATGGCAAAGACAAAAATAAGAGTAGAAAGAAAAAGACTAATATAAAATATTAGACAAAACCGTTCTAGAAAAATTACAGTTAGAATCATAAATTTTTAAAGTTCTTCATTGTATTTTTTCGTTTCGGTAACGATGACTTAACCAACCAGTTTACAAACTCTAATCTATAGATTTTCGAAATTTCTATTACTGTTTTATTTTCTATGTTTGGTGGATAGTATCCAGGGCTGCCATATCTTAATTTTCAAATGGGGTGTACCAGATTTCAAATGGGGTACTCTTAGGGTACATTTTTTTTACAATGGGATACGTCATTGAGGTACATAACTTTTTATTGAAATAGAAGGATTAATGTGGAAACACTTAAGAGGACACCCCCCCCCCCTTTCCAGACCCAAAATTTTCAAATTTTTCATTTTTTGTTTTTTCTGCTCTACATGTGTTTTCATGTGCCCCTCTATCTACTGGTAACATTTTGAGAACTCAAATATAGCTCTAAAGCAAACATAAAATCGAAAACATAAATCGATTGCCGTAGGGGTATAGCACGATTTTTTCTTTCCTTCGCGGTTTTCTAGAAACCAGATTTTTCAGCAAAAATCTGCAGAATCGCCCCCGTTTCTCAGGAACAGTAAATCCGATCGAGCTGAAATTTTTTCTACAGATAGTAGAAACACTTTAGGGGGGCTACCCTTTTCTGTTTTGAAAAATATTGTACCGTTGAGTTTTGGCAGGCCTTACAAGACAAGCACTATTCAAAAAAATATGGGTTTTTTAGGGTGCTCTTGGTATTTTGGCTTTTTTATTCGGACGGTAAGTGATAAAAAGAAACCAAAAAAAGTAGGCCCCCTAAAGTGTCTCTACTATCTGTAGAAAAAATTTCAGCCCAATCGGATTTACTGTGCCTGAGAAACGGGGGCGATTAGGGGGCCGATTTTTAGCCATTGCAACCCCAATATTTCCTAGAAAGAAGCATTTGGGAATTTTGAGTCTATGACAACTTTTACTCTCCATATCGAGATCTATCAGCTGTGAAAGTTTCAAATTTTTCTGATGAGCCGTTCTCGAGAAACCCCGGAAAGGGGGGGGGGGTGTCCCCTTAAAAGAAACTGCTTTTCTATGAAACAACATAATATTCAATTTTTCTTTTTTAGAAATCAATTTCATTGTTGTTTTTTTAACACAATAAAACACTCTCAGTCTAATCATGACTTTTAGAAACAAATCTAAGTACTATCAAAATAAACTATATAACATTTTTCATTAAAGCATACTAAATATTGAAATCAACTATAGTACTTTGGCGTCAAATTCAAGATGAAAACTTTTTTTTTCAGTTTTGATGTTTTTTACTTTTTCGTATTTTTCTATAAGCAAGAAACATAAAACAGCTACTGTATATTGTGGGTGTAGTTATAGAGAGACCACTACCAGCTACAATTAGCATTATTTCAAAGAGTAACAGCTGTTAATAAACATAAATAATTATTCCTATAATGTACACGTTCGGACAAAAGTCTTTTCCTCTTTACCTTTTTATGATGTCATACTTTGATTCAAATTTATTGCCAAATAGAGATATAATATGAGAGTCTTATTTCAGTATGGTGTACAGATCACACAGTAATAAAACTCTCATGTCATATCTCTACTCGGTAATAAATTTGAATTCAAGTATGACAGCATAAACAGATAACGGGGAAAAGACTTTTGTCCGGAGATGTATAAATGTCTCTTATCTCATCTGGTTTTATTTTATTCCTCTGGTAAGCGTTTATTATAGTTTTACAGTTCTATAATAAACTTATACAGCGTAGCTATTATTTGCCAACAGAAATTTATTTGATCATTCTAATTGGCTTATTTATGAAAAAAATGAACGTTAGTTCTGACACTAGTGCCCGTAATCCCAGCCATAGCGGTTTTTGCTTTGGTACTAATCGCAGACGGAAGGAGAAAAAACAATGATTACACATGCTCGCTAATACTACGATATTTTAATTAGCCGTTATCCTTTGTTAGAAGGATCTACAAATAATAGAATGGATGCAAATAAATAGGAAATAGTAGACGAAAAAGAATACAATAAAGACAAAGATGATGAGAGTAATACGGATACATAATATAACATTGAATAATCCTTTAATGAACAGAAACCTTTCAAATAATACTTCTGAACTTAGAGACTATAGTGATTTTTAACCACTTAAGACATCATTTATCCAGGATAGTTCAGCCATGATCTGCATGGAATAAATACGTTTTAATACCTGATAAAACTTATGTCACACTTTTTTTGCACATATACTATTGTTTATTCTCTTTATACAGTCAGTTTGATGATTTGCTAATATTATTATATTATTATATAGTTCCAAGTGTCCCCTAGCAAACATTTGAGTTTGGTTGTAAAACAACAAAAATCATTGCAAGACAAGGGATTAAAAGATAACCCCTCACCTTACATTTGACGCCAAAGTACTATAATAATCATTGGTCGATTCTTCACCAGTATTGCGTATTATCAATGTTTCTACAGAGACATGCCAAGTATTATAAAAAAACTATAATTTATTTGAATTCATAGACGAATTTATGACAGTAGAAATTCAAAAACTCAAATGGGGTATAAACGGTGTACCCCGGGGGTACAACTTTTTTTGGGGTGCAAAATGGTAAAATGGGGTACAGTACCCCACAATGGGGTACGTATGGCAGCCCTGATAGTATCACTACCATACACTAGCTTTTAGTAATATTACGGTTTACACAATGTGGCATGGCTTCAAATTAAAATAAAATTATTATTGCAAATATAATTAGTTAATTACATGAAAATTTAAAAGCTTCTATGTAAATTAATCTTCATGTATATGAAAATAAGAGAGAAAAAAAAATATAGGAATGTCAACACCTAAATGGCCGTTTTTAAAGTTCCCATAGAAATTCTCGTTTGCATTTTTGTGGAAAATTGGTTGGGTAAAAATCTTCATGTAGGACACTATTAGATTGTGATTCATGAGAACAATAAAATTTGCATGACAAAGGGTTCGATAAACTAAAACCAATGGCTACCAAATCGATCGATCCATTTCTAACATTAAACTCAACTAAACTCTGTGACAGATTTGTAACGAGTCTGATTCGACAGATTTTTATCGGTTGGTAAATGTTTTATAGATATATCATTTTTCACTGATAAAACTTGTTCAAAGTAAGTTTACTTGTTTTTATCAAAATAATAAAACAATGCCGTTTCAAGAACTATCAATTTTATTTACTTATATTTGTGCATACTGTTTTATTTCTTTAATCGAAGTATATTTTCATTTTTTTAAAAAGCATCATCAAAATTATGTTTCTTGAGCTAAACTTATATCATATATATTTTGATAAAGACCAAATTAACGTTTGGATCGTCATTCAAAGAGAAACATTAGGTGTGTCTGAAAAGGCTGAATAAAAAAAGAATTCAACATTTGAAGTTTAGCAATCAATTGATGGATAAATTACTTTGATTTTCCGTGCTATATTTAGAACTATCATATTTATTCTTGAGAAACCTAACAGATATAAACGATTATAACATAATATTTCTTGCTGAAAATTTCTAAAAACTGAATGTAAAAATAAAAACTCGACAGCATTCGAATTTCACTCGACTGTGAAATGCAGTTCAAAGGTTGAATCCCGATTTTCGAAAAAAAAAACGAATATATCATAAAAAAGGAATAATCGTTTCTATTATTATTTACATAACGCTTTTCTCCACGAGACATTTACACTTCACAGCAACGAATTTCTTTCCTTTCGCTTTTATCAAGAATTCGAATTATTCACATTTCTGTCAATCCACGGATCGAAAGTGCAATAGAAATTTAACAATAGACATAGTTAAATGCCATTACTACGAGATCTTTATCAATACATATCAATATGTTTCTAGAAGACACTATGAATTTATTGTTTAACTGTCTGTGTGATTTCCTCTCTATTATCAGTTATTCATACATCTCTGATGAATAAAAATGAATTTATCGAGCATACTGGCGTCTACTTTTTATGCCATATTCATTTCAATTATATTGACAGGCAAAAAACAATATAGTTCACACAAATTCGCCTTTTTATAAGAAAATAGAGTCTTCCATGGAAGATCTGACAACAGATGGTATCAATTCGATCTCGATATATATTGATCTTGTATGTCAAATAACATTTTTCTAACTTTTCTTTCTTGAAATAATCGCGGAAAGAAAGTACAAGTTTCGATATGTTTCAATATAATTATCTTGAAGCTTGAAAAAAAATTGTGTTCACCAAAATTTGTTGCTTTTGGGCGTTATTTCTAAGCAAACGAAACATTCTCCGCAGGATTGAAAAAAAAGGAATTGATTCGATCTCGATATTTTCATATCGCGTTTAAACGAGTATTTTCTGAATTTCCGTTTTCGAGATCATTGTGACACCAAATACAGATTTTAACTCATGAGAGATGATAAAAATAGTGTCAGTCGTCCACTAAATAAATAAAAAAAATAAAAAAAAAACAAGTATTTAAGAATTGTTTTAGATGTGACATAAATAAATTCTGTAATAGTTTTCTCTAGACTAGAATCAGGACATGAAAAACTGAAATCATTGAGAGTAGGAGTTGAACCTGGGACTCAAAATACAAGAACTTAATCCCATACATCTCTAGGAATAAGTGCTGATAGAGCTGGAAGTTTCTTAGACGTATGTTCCTTGACTAATAGTGTAATTCCAGTTAATCCATTCGTGGTCCATCTTATAGACCTATGATAAACTGCGTTGCCTTCGTTGTTACAAACCAGAGCGATAAATTTTTTATCTTATTTTTCCTATACCTTACATCATCGCACCTAGATTATAATAACTGAAATAGATATAAAATAAAAAACAGACTTCTGTGTATATATATACAAGGTAAAAGTGATGAATATCGTATGTGTCCAAACCTACTCATAGTATTTCACTTGTAGTGATGTCCCATCTAACCATTATAATCTTAGTTGAGAATATTTTTTGACATCTCAGAAAACTTTCTCGTCAGTCCAGGAGGATTATAGCAGGACAATTTTTCTTGAAAGATAGCTCATGATTTCTGCTACAACCTTTATTTACTAAATGTTTTAGTTGGACTTTTTGATTTTACGTTATGTATTAACTATTTCGACTTTTTAAGAATTATTTTCGTAGTATGACAATAGGTAGATGAAATTTTGACTGATCCTGTGAGGTATGAAAATTCGAGATAAGAAATCTCGTCCTATGGACTCACAACTTTTTATAACTACACTATCAAATAGAATAAAAACATTGAATTTTATCGAACATATTTTTCAAAAAATACATACGTGGCTAATAAAGACTCGATATTGTGAAAGATAGAGAGGTTTTCCAAATTTTGACTTATAGAAAATTTAATTTTCAAATTGTTTCATGTGTATTAGAAAACTTAAATAATTCTTTATAAAAATCATATTACAAGATTCTTGCTGAAATGCATGATAGTCAAATGGTAATAATTATTCATGATGACGAAAATTGTGATCTTTAAATTGACAAGTTTAACAAGTTTTGAACGTCTGAACCTTCTTTTGTTAATCTTAAACATATGAAGTTAATTTTTTTTTGTATCGAAATGTACGATCGATAGAATGTTGAATGAACTATTTATTTATGTATTGGCGTATAAAACTCTTTTGTTAGAAAAAAATAGTAGCAAAATACGTTTTATTAAAAGTTCTGAAGAGTCGACTTCAGAATAAATTCTTAACAGCTTTAGAGACTCAATACAATTGATATTAAGTATTACTAATAGAAGTCTAGACATCATATGATAAACAAGACAAGTTTTAAGAGATTATTGTTGTTAATCCAAAAACATCTCAAAATACTGACTGTTATTACGAATAATGAAAAGTATGATTTATCTTACGTGTAGAATAGGAGATCCAATAATGAGTAATATTTCGGCAAATGAAGACAACAAATATGATGAAAATTGCTAGGTTAAAGAGCATAATAAAAATAGTTATAAACCGGTTCATTAAATAAATTCCTCACAGAATAGAAGTCCATGGGGTGCCTTTGTTTCGCAAGCTATAAGTTTAGAAGGAAGCTTGTGTTGCGATCCATTTTTTCATTAATTAATAGAAATATGCATTTTACTATACTTTTCATTGATTTGTATTCATCCTGTGTAAAATGAATCTCTATTTTCTCTAGGAAATTCTAATCTCGATCGCAGGCTTCTATTCTATGAAGGGTTTTAGCCATGGGGATACATTCCTCAAATATTATTATAACAGACGGCACACTATATAAAAATAGTTTTTTTTTTCTTTATTAGACAGGATATGAGAAGACTACAAAACAAATGAATAATGTTTTCTGATATTCTATTTATTGATTACTACGTTGTCATTTATTAGAAATTGGAATGATTCAGAATTGAATTCTATCGAAATTTAAAATTGATTCGTTTTGTTCTCACGTTTACCTTATTAAATAAAAAAAAAACATCATTGTAAAAATATGAATTACATAACGAAAAGAAAAATAACTTGAGTTATATTTAACAAGTATATCTTATTCTTTATCGCTAACAATAAATTTAATTTAAATTATTAAGAAGCAAAATATAAATTTAACATAATATTTGAAATTGTTTGGTGATCTGGTTTTTTTTTATTCTATTTATTAGAAATCATTCAACAAATTTCATCTTTCTCATTTTATTGAAAATAATTACTAAAATAAAAAAATTAAATTTATTTTTAGTTATTCACAACGCTTCATATGTAGTAGTAAGTATGTTATTTTTTTTATTACTATACATAATCAAATTGTCGATCATATCTCACAGCTTTAATTATTCATATAAATGTAGTGTCCATTATTATCATAGGCAAATAATCACGACATTTCGAGGTATTTATATTTATATTTTTTACATTAAAAAAACGAGTCTCATTTTAAGATGATTTAATGTTCTTGTTGACTAAAATATAAAATATGAATTCTTGTTGGAATTTTACCAAATACGAAAAAAATTAATTTGCATTTCATATTTATGTTTTGATTGAAGTTTTATCCTTTGACCCATAAAAGTATTTTATAATTCGAAACACGTGCTCCATGTTCTGATCACGTGAACGAACACGTGACTCGGATGTACTCTTTGTATGTCGAATACATCAAAACAACTGTATCTATTTAAATAAACTCTAATCTTATGACATAATTATATCATTATCATAAAATAGATGAAACAAAAAGAAAATGAACTGTTTATATATATTGCTTTTTATTTTGCACATAAAATATCTTTAAGTTTCTATTTCGCTAACGTCATTGTGTAGTGTAATGAACAATACACACAAAATATCGAATACAATATCTTAACGAAGATCGCGAATAAAAGCACGCTAATAAAAAAAAAAACAGACGAACAACAACAAAACGGAAAAAGAGAGCGAGATTATTTATATATATATATATATATATATATATCGATGAAAGTTTATTTGTAATTGAATAAATTAATGCGTAGCTTTTTGTTTGTTTACTTCTTTGGAAGCAGCATGACCAGCTTCATCCACTTTATCTTTGCAATAATCAATACCAGCTCCAACACGTTCACCAGCAGTATTGCTTGAATCTTTTGCTTTTTGTTTGTTGGCTTCAGCTGATGAACCGCTGATTACTTCCTAAAAAAGAAAACATACATACTGTTTAATCTCTTTTTTGAATAATTATAAAAAAGAAATGATACATACGCTAATTTTATCAGAAACAGCATTAGCAGTATTCTTGATAGTTTCCATTTGTGAGTTTTATATTATTCGAATGAATAAACAGGCGATTTGTGAGTATAGAATGAATTGAAAGTTTGTATAAGAATATTTAAGCGGCAACTTGTGCTTTTATAGGATAATCATGAATCTATTTTTCTCTCTCTTTTTTCTCATTTTTTCTCTTATTCTCCTATTCGAGGGGCCTAAAACAAACAACCAAGCCCTTTTTTCTCTTGTTCATTTTCGAGAACATAGAAAAGCGCGAGCCAAAAAAAAATAACGAAGGAAGAAAAAACATACATCGAATCAACGAGAAGCACCATTCATTGAGTTCACCGGGTCTATCATGATAAATAGTACGAAGGGCACATGGTGACGAGAGAAAAAAAAACCGAAGTGATGTGTTGGGGCTGTAACAAGATAGCATAAATCATTCTATACTCTTTGCCCTCTCTATTTTTTCTGCAAGTCATGAATAGATGATAATGTAATGATGAGTAATAATTACTTTAGAAGCCTGATCATGATGATAAGAACAACAATATGTATTAAACATCAATCAATTAAATTCAACAAAAAAATTAAAAAAAAAACCGAACAAAAGTACATGCTAAACTAAATGAGATTAATATTCGAATAAATTTTATCATATTTTAATGATTGATTATTCAATTTTGATTTTATTATTGAAGGAATTTTTCTAAGAAGATTCACAATTATATGATAATATTGAATAGAATAGATAAGAATAAAGATAACAAGAAATAAAATGATTGATAATGAAAATAATATTGTTCGTTGACGATAGATCCATTTGACAATTGCAGCATCATTACCATGCCAAGATGAAGCTGACAAAGAAATAAAATAAAATAAAATAAATTCTTATAAAATAATAATTTTATTTATTTTATACCTTTTAAATGTCGAAATAGAGATCGTGATGAATTATGAGTATATTTTCCATAAAGTTCTTCTGAAAGAACACTTATAGAAAAACGATTTCGATAATATGATGCTTCATGTGTCAAAAACATTGGACCCGTTGAAAACATAACTGTTGCATATCTGTCAATTAAAAACAAATAAACAAACAAACAAACAACAATTTTCTTTTGTTTATGAAGACTCCCTTCCTTTCCAGACGTTAAAATAAAAAATCTTTCAGTTTTTTATTGCTAAAATAGCTGTGAAGTGTCCTCTGTCAAGTGCCATACACATGAGGGCTCTTCATTGATAGTTAGTACTTTTACAAAACTCAATTCTCGAAATTCTTAGTAGAAAAACTCTCTTGACGATTATTCTTTGTATAGAAAATTCTCCTGATAACAATGATTATTTCTCATTCCAAAGGTGCTAAGAACATGCGTAATAAACTTCAAATATTACTGACCATGGTCGCTTTTCGACCACTTTAGTTGTAGAAAACAAGTCCTGATACATACAGGGCAATTTGTTTTTCGTGAAACCAATTTTTGCACAAAAAAATTACAGAATCGCCCCTCCGTTTCTTCGACAAAGTACGTTCCATTGAGCTGAAAATTTTTTATAAGTATTGAACATTGTTTGAAATGCCTAGGTTTTTTGTTTTGAAAAATATTGCACTGTTGATTTTTGACAAATTCTACACAAAATGCTTTAGTAAAGGAAAAAATTGTATTTTTGGGAATGCATTCAATAGCCTTTGCAATTCAGATATTTCCTAGAAGGAAATATTTGAGGGTTTGGAGTCTATGACCAATTTTGTTCTAGTCGTCAAGATCTGTTTACTCTAAAAGTTTCAAATAGTACGGAATGCAAAAAAAAAAAAACTAACTCCTCGAGATTAAAATGTAACGATATATTTGTTTATAATTATAAAAGAACTAAATTATGTACCAACAGTAACAGCAGTGAAATGTACAATATATACCAAAAACAATTTTACACAATCTTACAATTAAAAACTTTAAATCAAATAACAGTTATTATTTTCCGTCTATGTAGACCTATTTAGCATGATAGTGATCTTCTTTATGATCAAAAATTAAATAATCTCTTCAGATATTATATTGTTGAGTTATATATAAAAAGATACAGTTTTTGACGAGCTTCCTTCTGATATTAAAAGATTTTTAGAAGGAAATTGCTCTGGTACATTTTCAGGGCAAAAATATAAAAAATTTGCATAAAAATGATCATTTTTGTCCATTTTTTCGAGTTCACTATAACACATTAGAGACTGTTTAGACACGATTTATATTTCAGAATCTTGTTCTATCATGTTGCATTTAACAGATCTAATCAAAATACATTAATTAATACTAAAAAAGAGGGATCTTTAATGGTAATATATGTTGTCATGGAATATTAAATAGAATTCTCTAAAATTCATCAAAATCTTCGAAAATTTATAAAATAGTACTTGGGGATGAATGCAAAGATCCCTTCATATCTCTTGATAGAATTTTCCGAAAGAGTTAAAAATTTGAATTTGAACATAACTTTTTATGGACTTTCGAATGGTATAACTTATTTCAAAATCAAAATTTTTCGCATGCATGCTTTAGTAAGTGATCTGATGAAACCTCTTAAAATTAAATTTTCAAATATATGATAAAGAAATAGATCTACATAGGTGGAAAATAACAATCATTGTTTGATTTAAATTTTTTAATTGTAAAATTGTGTAAAATTGTTTTTGTATATATTGTACATTTATTATTGTTATTACTATTAGTATATCATTTAGTTCTTTTATAATTATAAATAAATATTTAGTTACATTTTAATTTCGAGAGGTCAGTCTTTTTTTTTTGCACTTCGTACTATTTCTGAGAAGTCGTTCTTCAGAAAAAAGACGATGGAGAGCGTCTCCTTAAATAAATTAAAAATAAAATTTACTTTGTAAGATAATTTCGATTATATTTTGGTAAATCATTAAGAACTTGTAATAAAAATGGATGTTTTGGTGCAGCTAGAATAAAATCATTTGATAAACCAACAGGCATTGTTTTTGGTAGAACAAATTTATATGTACGTAATTGATCAAAAGATTTTAAACAAATAATATCTAAATCTAAATAAATTCCTCCATATACATATAAAGCAATAAGACGAATAACATCAGCACGTTGAATATCATATGAATATGAATCATATGTTGATAATAAACAAGGAAATTCTTTTTCAATTAAACGTCGAGCATCTTTATCTGTCCATAAATGATATTCATAATTTGGATGAAATGATTGACAACTTTTTGATGCTTGTTGCCAATCAATTGGTATTGTATCAGTATCATGCCATGTTTGATGAATTATAGCTGGAACATTTATTAGAGTATTATTTAATTGTTTTGATGCTACTGGAAAATCAATATAATTTATATCACTTTTTCGCCAAAGCCATGCAATATAAAACCATGGATAAAGAATATATGTTAATAGTAGGATAAATAGAGTAAATGATGACAAGAAAACTGTTCGATTACGACAATGTATTATACACTGCATTTGAAATTTTGTCAATAATCTAAATAAAAATAAATAAATTAATAGATACTACTAGGTATAGTCGTAAATCTGTCACTTCCTTCGATGTCATTTTCAATAGAATAGAAAGAAAGAGCATGAAATTCTGCACATTTTTGTCTAGTTATTATTAGTTTTGTCATATACAAAAAAAATTTTTTCGAAAACTAAATAACCTTCGGGGATCTATCAGTCTTATGAGTTTTCAATAATTGCTATGGTAACAATATTTTTTTTCTTTTGCAAATTTAATAAGAAAACTAATAGTGTAGATCGACGTAGTTTTTTATGGTCTAAAAAATGATATATTGATTAGTTTATGCGAAGTCAGACGAGTACGATGTTGTACCTGTCTAACTATATATAAACTAATCAATGAATATGATCGATATGTTATTTTGTGGAGCATGAAAAATTACATTGATCTACGTTATTAGTTTTCTAATTGAGTTTACAAAAGAAAAAAATATGATTACTATAGCTATTATCGAAAAACACATAAGACTAATAGACTCCCGAAGGTTATTTAGTCTTCGAAAAAAAAAACTTTTTTTTGTATACAATAAAACAAAAAATAACTAGACAGAAATGTGTAGAATTTCATGCTCTATCTTACTACTCTATTGAAAATGAGGCCTAAGGGAGATGGGAGATTTACGATCTTATCCGATAGTACTCGTTACTGATCTATCAGTTTTATGATTAGGTAAGTTCTTGATTATTATTCTAATGGAATTGAAATCGATATGATAGAAGTTTATGTTCAATATTTAAAATAATAATTTTACATTGGTTTTACTTGGTTTTTTTGGTTTGATGCTGTAAACGCGTCTTCCATACTCTTCATAAAGTAGGACACGACTTTTAAAACAAATTGTCACACTTTTCTATTCTCGAAGTGGTTGTTCTTTTTTTTCAAATGAACAGAATAAGAAGTAAAAAAAACAGTAGGAGTGCCTGTATCATAAATTATTCTGAGGGCATTATTAATGATAAACTGAAAACCATGTGAGTCTCTTTTTCAAAAAGAAAAAAAAGACCGTCGTTCGAGTATATGTTTAGATCATTCAAAATGACGTCGAATTTTAAAACTACGATTCATTTATCAATATTAAATCATTCAGATAAATTTAATCATAAAGAAATAGAAACAGATGACGCTTATTTTTAATAACAAGAAAGACAGTAGTTGAAAAAGTTTAGTCAAGACAACATATAATTGGATATGAAACACTAGGGGTACTACATTACCATTGATACTAGCGTTTTTAAAAAGTAATTAGTGTAGCTGTTTTCTGAATAATTTTTGATAGAAAGCAGAGAACGACCTGTAGTTTTCACTATTCACATGAGAAATATTATGAAGGTATAAAATTACTTTATATTAGATCGATTTGCAATTGATTGATATTTTTAGACTGTATCGTTAAATTATAAAGACTTTTTAGAGACCTCCGAAATTCGATCGACTGATTTTTGGATCATATCAAAATAGGTTAAGATAAGGGTACTGAATCACGTTGAATTCAGTAATAATGTTTTTTTTTTATTATTCAGTTTTAATACAATTCTAAATCATTAAATTACAATCTTCGAAACCCTAATTTTTGCCACTATACGACTTACAGAAAATTGTTCTTAAAAAAAATCTTCGACAAAATATCGTCTTCTTGATCAACTTTAAGTCAATCAAATATGACATTATTTTATGTCCTCTTCCCCCCTAACATTTCATTTGTAAATGGTGAAAACTGCAGTTTACCATCTGCTCTCTCTCACAAGTTATTCAAAAAACAGTCACACACATGTTTTCTTGAAAATGCTAATAGTAATAAGTAAAAACCATAAACACTATTACATATTATTTAAAAGAAAACCTCTCAACGTATCTTCCTTCGATTTCGATTTCGATTTCGATTTCTGTCTTTCTTCAAAAGGTATGATTATTTTTGTTTTGCTTTTCTAGTGCATAGCATACTATATTAAAAATGCGTCAGTCAATTAAAATCCATTGTTTTCTTGCGTTATTTGATATCGATTATATTCACAGAAGTTTCAATGTTTTAAGTTTCTTTTTTCTTGCCATGTTATAGAATTTTGTTTTCTGATGGAAGATCATACAACACATTGCTTCACACAAAAAAAACATGATTAATTTTTTTCATTATCCTTGATTATATATGTCTGTAGTAATGATTTTTATATTGTCATGGGATACGTGAGATTAGAATGTGAACCCATTAATAAGATCGATATGAAAAGAAACACGCGAGAAAAAATGAAAACAACAAAAGTGTCAATATTTCATAGATGATCAGCGAATATATACATAATAGTAGACCGTATGCTTAGATGAGAATATGTCATCAGATGACAACAAAAGAGGAAATGTGGGAATTCCATAGATCAAAGTGAAGAAACAGATTATAATATATAGTGAACGAAAGAAAAAGACTTTCTACAGGAAAAATTCGCAAATGTACTCGAAGCAGAAAGGGACACAACTATACGTATGTGTCACATATGTCACAACGCCAGGAAAATGCCAGTAAAACAGTAAAAACAAATAACAAGTATGCAATGAGTCAAGGAAGGAGAAAGCAATAATGCCGTACTTCAACCTACTCCAAGAGTGTGTCAATGATATTCTCTAGAGCTTTTTTTAACTATTTCAAGTCTACTGTCTATGCTCATGACATACATAGATAGTAGACTTGAAATAGTTAAAAAAAGTTCTAGAGAATATCATCGTTGACATACTCTTGGAGTACGCTAAGGTATGGAACTTTCGGAGTTACTTTTTTTTTGCCTTGGCAGTGAAAAGACCCCTATCAAACGATAATAACATCTCGTAACCATATAAAAATGATTACTATAAATATATATAATCAACGTTAGTAGAAATGAATCTTTTTAAGTGAAGAAATGGGCTGTATATAGTCTACCTTAAAAACAAGGAAATTCTATCATTTGCCCAAGAAAAGAATTAAAACATTGACATTTCTGTGAATATAATCAATATTCAAACAACAATAGACAACAATTATCTGACTTTCAGTTTGTATTTTGATTGTCTAATGGATTTTTTAATATATGTTATGCACAATGAGGAACAATAAAGAATCATTGAAATTGAAGGACGGAAGGTATCTTGGAAGGTTTTTTCGTTTGTAAAAATAAATAAATGTTAGAAGTAGTAAAAGTAATAGATAATAAATTAATAATTGGTAATAAAATGGTAGATAAATAATAATAATAATAACTATTGTTGCTAATAGCGTATATTAAGAAGATAATTATTGAAAAAATATCGTCGAAGTACTCTGAATCTTCATTTTCACCAAGCACCATTAAAATAATATTGAAATTTATTTGAGTATTAAGAAGTACTACAGCACGAAATATTTTTCTAATCATATCGTTTGTCGAAAATGATTGAATAGACATCTATCCTTTAACTATACTATTTACTGCAGCATTTTTCCTTCTCAGATCCAATCATATCAACGATTTCTATCAAATGATAAATATTTTTTTTTGAGATTTTTACTAATCATTATTATATTTTCAGACTGTCCTCCAATGCTTTTTTTACTAGAAAAAAATCATTACAAGATTGTAAGTTTTGTACTTGTAATGGACATCAAATATAAAAAATACAAAGATTCCGTACAAAATTAGTCAAGAAACAGCATATTATTTTGTTATAAAAAGTTAAAACATTTACTTTTTATATATAGAATGTCTTTTCTACTCTTTTGAAAGTAACAAAAGTTGTCGATTAGTTTTTACTCTTGTTCAACCGTAAAAAATGTTCGTCAAGTCAGAAACGAGACTAATTTTGATAGATTCCCTTTTTTTATCATGAGCAAAGATGTATACAATATTTTATCTTTTCCATTAGCGACGCGACTGAGAGTAAAGTTGAGAAGAGTACTCTTTTCTACCGTTGAAAATTTGTGTTGGAACTTTCCTTAACTGTGAGGAAATTTCCTCGTTATTTCTTTCCGATGTTACAACGATTTGATGAATTTCTATGACCAACTAATAATTTTTTTTCTCAAATCTTTTAATTCATTCTGACAATAAAATTTGCAATTATTTACTCAAAATTCTTAAATATTCGAACATACTCTTTTGTCTTCAGCAATGATAATTAAATTTCTGAAAATGTTATAAAAAGAATACTCACAAAAAAAAAATTCAATTGATAAATTTATTTTGTACGATGAAATTAAAATCTATAAAAGCACCTAGAAACTTTGACGATAAGTTGAGAAGTGTAAACTGCGACTTTATAAAATCACAATTTGTTTTATTTTATTAACAATTGTTGTGAATGTTGCCGTCTTTGTCAGTAAGAAAACATTAATTAACTTCTGAATTAAACGCGAAACAATGTTCATTGTAGAAGAGATTAAAACAAAGTAGAATTTTCTAGAAGCTTTAAACAATTTTCGATATGCATAAAATTGTTTTAAATTTATGAACTTCTTTTCAAGTGAACTTGTCATAAGAAGAAAAATGTTAGAACACAACAAGATGTTGGTTCCTATTTTTATCATCAGAAAAATAAAACCTTACACAACTAAATACCTTACTCCATCAATATTGGCTGCGTCAGACTACACTTTTTTCCGATTTTTCGAAGTACTCCTTCTGCTCTAAACTCTGCCGTGCCGCTTTTAATATCTTCATGCTCATGCTCATAAAAAAAGAAAAAGAATCAATCAATACCGGTCGATCCCTTGGATTAGTTGCATCCATTGCATAAATACGAATAAGAAGTTAATGAATACTATTGCATTCATTTACAGTATACACACACGAATAAAGCATAGATATGAAAAATATTGGTATGTATATGATGCAAACATGAGACCTATCATGTTTCAGAGGTGATACGATGAAATATTTAAAGGTAATTGCTGGTAGTTAATATATCTTCAGATGTATTTTTAATTCTTCACGACGAGATTTATATGATTGTTTCAAGGTTATTATGACAATTTTCTTGTCTAAAACTAAAAAAAGGATGTATTTATATTCTGAATATACAATGAATGCATCTGATGCATCCATTTTCTCGAATATTCAACATATGTGAGAAGGCCTACCAGTTAATATTTGATTGATTAATACTATTAAAATATCCATAGCTTTTAGAGAACTGAATTTTTTAACATTTACATTGAAAAGACAAAATAAATGGTATGTGGGATAATAAAAAGGTCATTAAGTTTAATGTATTTCAATTTCATTAATTAAAATCAAATTGTAATCAAATAAATGCAATGAATTTGATTTTTAAGTAAAATCATGGAATTATTTTTGATGAGAATGGTTGTTTTAATTAATAAAATTGAAAAACACTAATTTTGATAACTATTTCGTTATTCAAAATGTTGTAGTTTATTTTCAAGTTTCTCGAAACCCTATGCTTACCTAGTTTTGTTTATATTATATTACAATAAGAAAATCTTACTGCTTACTCTATTATTTATTACTTTTATAACTTTCACATCTTTGTTTACATACTACTTAGTAATAGTAAGTAAATTCGTATTACAAAATACGATATTGTAAAAAGTAATAAAAGTGAAAATAATTATTACTTATTATCGATGTCGATTAATTTTCAAATATTCTTTTATCATGATGGATAATTAGAATCAATTCTATATAGTCATTAAATCGAACAATGAAATGTATACAAGGAACATAAAATAAAAAACAAAAAAATTGAATCGAAAAATAATCAAGAGTTATATAAATATATTTCTATTTCCGAAAGAAAATACGATAAATTTAATTAAAGATTTATATGTCTATTTAAAAAATCGAACCTGACTAATATAGTAAATATTTAGATTATATTCTATGATACAATAATGAATATTTTTCGAAACTTACAAAGAAATATCAAGTTCGAATGTTTTGTCAATTAGCAATCAAAATTTTTTTTTGATTTTTTTAAATATTGATCTATCCAATAGATTATTTACTTAACAGTGTCTAGACTAGATGTCTAAACAAGAAAAAAAAAGATAGTTTCTATTTATCCTATACTTCTCACTCATAACTTTACTCGAAAATAGTTCTTAAATATATTAATCCAATTTTCAGAATCGGATCTAACACGTCATAGACAAACTTCGATAAGTAAAGAATCTAATTCTTTACATTGAATGTTGTATTTTCTAATGAAAAAAAAATGTGATAATTGTGTAAGAAAAAGTCTAATGTATACTAAATAAAATTTTAATCAAACCCAAGACTTCGACATTTAAAAAGAACTATTACATTGGAATTCTAATGCTCAAAACTTTAATAATTAAGAAATAGAAATTATTATGTAAATATCTTATATGATTACTTCCAAATTTACAACATTCTCATTGATCATTTCGAGCTCAACTTATTATTATCATCGGCAATGAGCAAGAGAAAATAGAGTGAAATGTATAAGAAAAAAATTTACTAGACAATATTGAAGAAGTGAAAAAACAAATTTCACACGATAATTTTTACATAGCAACAAGTAAAAGAATAAAAAACATAATGGTAAATTTAGATATTGAAGATACGGTCTTACACAACATTAACTTTTTAAGTTATGTAAAGTGCAGGAAATACAAAATTACAGTAAAAGTTTTTTTGGCTTTTTTTGTACATGGTTGGATAGAGGACACAAAAGTGATTATAAAAAAGTAGTTCGAAACTTTTCCAAATATATTTTTGATAGAAAAAAATTCAAAATGTGGGAGTACCGAATTTTTTGGAAAAAACAGATAAATTTTGGAAATGATGCCATATTTTTGTTTTCTCATTATTTATACTTCTTCAAAGCAATTTTTTCGTGTTCCTTATGTAAAACTGACTATAGAAAACTGTATTAATACAGTTTTCTATAGTCAGTTTTACATAAGGAACACGAAAAAGTTTGTTTGAAGAAGTATAAATAATGAGAAAACAAAAATATAGCATCATTTCCAAAATTTATCTGTTTTTTCCAAAAAATTCGGTACTCCGTCATTTTGAATTTTTTTCTATCAAAAATATATTTGGAAAAGTTTCGAACTACTTTTTTATAATCACTTTTGTGCCGTCTTCCAACCATATACAAAAAAAAGCCAAAAAAAATTTTACTGTAATTTTGAATTTCCTACACCTTACTTTTTTCTTGTTTCTCACTCCACAGCGGAACCGATAGAGATCTTAACTACTACCACTCAAGCAACATTCTTATTGGTCGAAAAAGAAAAAACCAATTATATTAAGTACTGTACGCCTTCTCTTGTGTTATTATATTTTATATTTCAAAAAACCTCAACAAACTAACGAATTAAGTTTGCAACGATAAGTTCTGAATCTATTCATGAATATCAAAAGAAAATAGAGTTAGTTGTTTGTGTCAATATTCGAAAGATTAATCTATTATAAATAAATGTAAAAAAAATGTCTACTGATATAATTAAACAAGTTCTTTCTTTTTACTTACTTGTATTGGCTTTATTGTCACAATTATTGTTCTTTATATATTAAATAGTAATTAACCGATTGAAATTCTTCATGCATGTAAGAGAATATTATTATTATATACTAAATGCATTTTGAAAAACGTTGGCAAAAAAAACACAACAAATTGCTTATGACATATACGACATACGAATTTTGTGTATTAGTAATGGTAAAGTACAACTTTTGGATTAAAAAACATTCACAGGACGTGAAACAGCTTTTATATATTCTTAGTCTTCTCCGTATTCTTATTAAATGTCATGGGTTGTTGTTGTCCATATTCCGTATAAAAAAATTTTGAAGTGCATATATGTTTATTATTTTTAATATTTGACGAACATTACAATTCTTTTTTTACGGTTTCCTGTAAAAATAATGTATTGAAGTATTATATATATATATATATACCTATAAAATTTGTTTACATTATATCCATATTTAAAAATGTCCAAGTATATGTATATAAGTATAAATATTGTTAGAAATGATTTTATTTTCCTCTTTGAGTGCGAAAAAAAGTAGAGAAATCGAACATAAAACTGATGAAGAAATGTGTTATTGACAAATATTTGAAAGTAGCTTACACGACTTTCTTCACGTCTTTCATTCTACTAAAATAAAAGCAGTCTTTTTTTTCTCTCGTAATAAATAATTATTGTTTCTTTCTCTATTCAAGTGCTATGATAAAATAAAACTTCAAAACGTACTTTTTTTTACTAGTACGCGAGGGTTAAGAAAGAAAGAAAAAAAAAAGAAAATTAGTCAGAACAATGATATTTAAATGAAATAGAAAAAAAACCAATCATGTTTAAGAATATTCATTTGCTTTTCAGAAGTTCATGTACATATTGCATATAATCTTATATTTTCTATTTTTGTTTTGCCTATTTGTTTTTATCATATTCAATTTGCTAGTCTTTGTTGTCCTTTTATCAATATTCTCACGTTTATTAATACCACAAAAAATAAGATGCACTCTAACACGTCTTTTCATAAAAATCTTTTTCGTTCTATTGTTTGTTTTTAAAGTTTTGTTTCAAATGTTTTTAACATTTAAACAAATACACAGAACGAAATATGTCGGTTTTTTTTTCGTTGACAAAACAATCTGATTTCAATCTATTCATCATAAGAATAGGGTACTTATCATCAGATCTTATTTTTTTTTCTTTCATTGAATAGATTAAGATCGATTTGAGAAAGTTAAAAGATCAGTTTTTATTATTTGTAACGTTTGTCAATAGAAACAGATTGATTTATATGTCGAAGAAACAAACAAGACAAATATTTACTTTTATTTTTTGAAGATATCATACTACTGTTTTCTGTTTTTTTCATCAGACTTTTATTTTTCATTAGTGATTACATGCTGCAAGTCAAACTTTACATGTGATATATTTCATTCATATATCGCTATATTGTTTAAATTTTTCTAGTTAAAGACTTTTATTGATAAATATAATACCTCCTTTTTAGTTATATAATATTATTTATGTATCTAATAGGAATTAGAAACCAAATGCTTTGAGCTAGGTTGTAAGTCACTATGAAAATATAAGCAAACATTTTATGTCAACAAAATCATTACAATGTATATACTAGAAAACATAATGTGGGAGTGTATACAATCCTATTACCAATAATAAATATTTTTAGCTCTTATTACGGGTAATTTAGTCTATTGGAAAACGATTATGACGAAACAAATCCTTTTACTGTAAATGTTCAAAGTTCGAACGTCATTAAAAATATATTTTTAATTTAGATGTCGAATATAAAAAAAGATTCGCAATGTTCGGAGTCATGAGTGGCTCTTGTAAAAAAATTTTTCAATTAAGAAAAATCAAATCTTTACCTAAGACTTTCCATTCTTAATCAAATAACAGATAGACAAATGATTTTTTCGAATACATTTTGTTTTTCTTGTTCATGATTTTAACTTTGACGATCGAGTTCATTGGAAAACAGAATTTTTTTATCATTATTACAAATAGCTATGCTATACATATTTAAACATTTACTTAGTATATTATTTTTTTTATAGTTCTCATTAAAATAAATGGAAATTCTGCTAATAGTTTTCTGTTATAATGTCAACAGACAACAATACCTTGATTAAATATTGCCAGATTTGCTCTATTAAAAAAAAACATTAGAGAATGAAACTATTTGATATAGATTAATCTAAATACGTGGACATCAGTTTAATAAGATCTTTGCTTTGTTAGGAAGAATATTATGAAAAATATTAATACTGATGATATTGTCATACTAAAATGAAAAAAAAACAATAAAGTTTGATTAATGTGTGATTATTTCAATAATATTCAATTAGATTTAATATCTTTTACATTCATTTCAATTTCAAAATCCATATAGTTTTTTATTTCTGATAAATAAATATATATATTAATATTGAAAAACAAGTGCAATTTTTTTTCTGATTACTTATATTTACTTGCCAAGATAAAGTGAAATAGATATTACTAACAATTACTGTAAATAGCTCTTGTGTTCTATAGTATCAGTACACTTCTGTTTGTCGAGTATAGTTGCGTATTTTCTTTTTTTTTTCAATTGGGTAAATGTAACATACTTAGTGCACAGAACATAGAAATAACTCACATTGACTGTTGTTAGTGATATCTTTTTTATCTTGACAGGCAAATATTTGACAAATAGAAAAAAAAATTTAGATATTTTTAAATATCAAGACATGTTAATTAATTAGATAGAAAAATTATAACGATTTCGTAAATGAAATAAATGTAAAAGATATTAAATGTAATCGAATATTGTTGAAATAATTATACATTAATCAAATTTTTATTGTTTGTTTTGACATGAATATATCATGAATACTAATATTTTTCATAATTTTATTCGTAATAAAACAAAGATCTTGAATAAATTAAGAAATAAGAATTAGGAAAAGCTAAATCATGTAAATATCTATCATTAAAATCGATTTAATACTAGCAGTGTAGCCAGAAGAACAAATTTTTTCGCGACGCAGCATTTCATAAGAGTCCATGACAAATCTCAATGATATTATCGTTAGAATTTTGCTTCCAATGGGCATATCATTCTATACCGAGATAGACTGATAAATAGATAGCTATGGGTATAGATATCTTTCTTTTGCGTCTGTGTTTCTGCGGCGTTCACAGTGAGACGATGTGTGTCTGTATCTCTCTTGGGCGAGTCTTTTGTTTTCGTGACGCGCTAAGACACACGATTTGTGTGGGAAGATACCTATTTTTTTGTGCGATACAGTTACTGGAAAAATAATATTTGGTATTCGATGCTGGTGAATATGAATTATTGTTTCGGTATTCTTCCAAATATATAAAATAATCTTATTAAGAGAAAGATAGCTTATATTAGTTTCTATTTGATGTTGTAATGTTTATGTTATGCATAAGAATATTTCTGTTTTCAAATTTTTAATAGGTAGGTATATATACATCTATCTACCTATCGGTCTACGTAGTCTATAGACAGATAGATAAATACGTAGGTAAATATTTATTTATCTTCCCACCTACTTAATGAATACGTCTATGTAAGTGTGTCGTGATTTTAGTGATAATATCCTTTAGAAATACCATACATTGCTTGGTACATCTTTCGAGAATAACTCACATCAGTATTCGCAGTACTTTCAAATTTTCCAACAAAGCTTGAACATTTCTAGTAGAAGTTCTGTTCGTTGTAGTTTTGCCACTATTTGAAACTTTTTTTTCATAAAAAATTATTTATTATTGTTAATTCAACAATACTATTATCTTTACAGTATCTGTTGACAATCGATTCATACAGACAAATTTTTAGAATAATAAAATTTAATGTAAGGGAAGTTAGCACCTGATTCGAGTTTTTTTCAGAC
>CAJNOL010000101.1:218849-261883 GCA_905250125.1 Rotaria sordida
GGGTGTGGGTACGGTGGGCGCGGCTGTGCGAGTGGGTGTGGGTACGGGTGGGCGCAGCTGTGCGGGTGGGTGTTGATGTGGCTTTGGATAGAGAGAAAGCCTACACTCGCACCCTCTAGCCACATCCACACCTACACCTACCCACACGCACACCCACACCCCAACCACACCCACCGACACCGTCAACCCTACCGCCACCCCACCCTCAATTTACTCTTTTCGATATATCATATAGATACGAAGTAGTTATATAATATTCTTTTGTATATGACTACTCATTCTTCGTATCATATTTCAAACCATTTTTGTCGATCGTTAGAAAACACTTGTATAAATGTATCATAATCTTTATTATTTTTCGATGTTGCTTGATCTAAATATTCATACATATCAAGTCCAAATGCATCGAGTAAAATAATACCATAAATTGGATTTTTAATATTATATTGATTGAAGAATCGAGTATTCGAATTAATAAATTCTATTAAATGTCCTCCGCTTGAATGACCCATAAGAAATATTCGATTTGGATCACCACCATAATTAGATATATATTGATATACCCATATGACAGCTGCAGTACAATCTTGAGCCATTCTCTCTATTTGATTAGATGCTAAACTGTAATTAATAATTACAGTGACTAAACCTTTACGAACAAAATTTCGTCCAAGATATTTATATCTATTTTTATGACCACTTTTCCATTTACCACCATGAACAAATATAAGAACATCTCGTAGTGAATCTTTACTTGAATAATAAACATCTAATACATTTCGTTTGTCCTTTGTATCATTTTTGTAATTGATGTTACGAATTGAACGTACTATTTTTTTTTCTTCTAATATGTATAAACTTGTAATAATATTATTGATCGATCAAATAGTATTGCATGCATGACATACGCTTTAATTTATAGAATCGACCAGTTGCGCACAAAAATAAAAAATAAAAAATGCCCAGAAGAAGAGAGAATGAGCAGCCTATAATTTTTGTAATGATAAGATGACACAGACATTTATGAGTACACAAAAATAAGATGACGAAATTTTTCATTTGAGTTTATGATTAATAATATATCCATGGTCTAATTTCTCCTTTGACTCTTAATTAAAAATGATACAGATAACAAAAAAAAATAGAACTGTAAAATATCCAACACGTCATTATAAATATACCCATGATTGCTTTTGTCTCTTTCAATATAAAGCAAACATGAAAATGATTTATTTATTTCATGGAGTTGTTGATGATATGTTTTACTTGAATTTGAATACTGGTTTGTCAATTCGATATAAATAAGGTTTTTTATCATGAGAAGAATTTTAATGTAAAGAGGTCACTGATCATCTAGCCTAAGACGAGGCGAAGTCAGTTGTTATAGTGATGTTTAGACGTACATGACGGACAAAAATGGTAACAATCGAACTTTAAAAAAATAAAATTTATGTGTGATTTGATTTTTTTTCTTATTAAAGTGATTTTGGATTATTTCGCGTAGAGATCACGTGTTATCACTTTTTATTTTATATTTTAAAAAATGAATGAAAAAAAAACCAATAAATGTGACAAATTCTACTAGTCAATCTAAATCAATTGATAAAAAACAAGAAATATCACCTATTCTTATTTCGTATAATAAAAATAATGATGAGAAAAATCAAGAAGATAATTTTATTTATTATAATAATGTTCAACAATGTATTCAAGCTATTGAACAATCTTCTATACCCATATTTCTCATATTAAACAGTACATCAGCAACTGATATTCTTTCTCGCATTCATTCATTAACACAAATTGATACTATTTTTATTTATTGTAATTCATTACGAGAACAACAAAGATGTCAATATCTTTGTCAACATTATTCAAAAATATTTGATCTATTTATTGATCATAAACAATTACTTGATACTATTCAAGAAAATATTCTTCTCTATAAAAAACAATCAGGTAATGATTATCTTCGTTTAGCTGAAAATTATAAACAAAAAAATGAATTAAATCGTGCACTTAAATAATTTATCTATTATTGAATGAAAAAAGAAATTAAAGCAATAGATAATTCATAGAAAAATAGTTTAAAATTTTCTCGGTTAAGTACTCATATATAAATTTTTTAAATACAGAAACAATGTTCTTTTTTTTATTTCCAGTTTTAAATTTCTAGATTAGATTTAAATCATCTTGAATAATGATTATCGACGATAAAATCGACCGCGTGAAGAATTAGATTTTCCACGGCTCAAACCAAAAGCGGATGAAGGCTCGTTTTCCATATTACATCTAGAACATGTTGTTTGTTCGGTGATTGTCTTATTCCACATTAAATGAATTTCTATGAGAAAGATAGAATAAAATAACAACAGTATGATTTAACTTAAGAAGATGTAGTTTCGGATGGTACCTCGTGTTTGAGATGAGACATACCTTATTAGATAGAACCTGTTGAGACTAGAATAGTCCTAGAAGGATTCTTCACCATGCAGTGTCCTTCTGAAGTTATGGCCGTTTCATTGGATCTTTTACTCTTGGTATGGTGCTTATAAAAAAAAAAAGTTTAACAAACAAATTTTGACCCGAAACTTTATTCTATAAATAGTTCTTGAGACCATTGAAGTATTCTAAAAATTTCAGCCAAAAAGAATGGTTCTTTCTTGAGATATCAAATACCCCATAAAAAAGATAGACAATCAATTTTTTTTTCTAGCATTTGATATCTCAAGAAGGAATCATTCTTTCTGGCTGAAATTTTTAGAACATTTTAATGATCTCAAGAACTATTTATAGAATAAAGTTTCGGATCAAAATTTGTTTGTTCAACTTTTTTTTTATAAGCACCATACCAAGGATAAAAGATCCAATGGATGGCTATAACTTCAGCTGGACAGTACATCACGAAAAATTCTCCTAGGATTTTTCTAGTCTCAACAGACTCTACCTGATGAGGAGTGTCTCATCTCAAATGCTAGGTACCATCCGATGTGGTTTCCTAGTTAGCAGTTTACAACTAAGTCATTTTACATATTTATGTATGAAATACAGCAACAGTTAGAAAAGAACCGCTAATATTAGCTTTGCATTCTGTAAGATGTTTTTTCTTTTCTTCTTACTTTGTGCACAAACCAACCATTTACCATCACATATAAGTCGATCTTGTTCAAAATCTTCCCATTTTGTTTCATCAGGAAGAATTGATTTCCATTTATCATTATTCTCATTATCGTTATTTAATAAAAGGTAACATATTTGACATGCAAATTGATTGAATGGATTTGGTCCAAAAAGAATATCATTCAATGTTTCATTATTAATTTCATTTCGATCAGATTCTAATAATTTGTCAGATTCTTTCATAGTATCAATAATTAATAATCGATTGTATTCATTTTCAAGATCTAACCATTGTTGTCGAGTAAGAAATAATGAATCATTTTTTTCAACATGTTCGTAAATAGTTTTTAATATTACATCACGTTCCTTAGAGATTTCATCACTTAATTTACGAAAAAGATTTACAACATGTACAAATAATTCAGTAAGTTTTCTTCGACGATTATTATCAGTATTTATTTTAATAATTTTAATAATATATTCCGGTAAATCAGTATATTGGATTACAGAACGTGAATTAACACCAAATCCATCCGTTAATGAACTAGATAAAGTTTTCAAAGAAAAAATGGAATTTCCAATTCTTTGTTGAATCTTTTTTATTAAACGTGAATAACGTTTACATTTGATTATTGGATGTTGACATTTAGGACATCGAGGATATTCTACATACATTGAATCATTTGATAAAAAATTTCTTGAATAAAAAAAAAGACAAAAAATTTAAAAAAAATAAATCAAGACAAAAATCTATTTTATAAACTTACTGATTTTCAAATTTTTCAATATATTCATCAAGAATATTAGTTTCAAAGAGATGATCACATTCAAGCTGAACAAAAGTAGCATATCGTATATTTTTTGAACGAATTATTTTTTGAATTTCATTTGGTAATTCTTTTTCACGACAAACCAAACAATCAATACAAGGTTCTCCACAAATTCCATTACAATAATGTTCACAGTCAAAACGTCGTGTACATTTTTTGTTACATGGTTGACGATCACATTCACTTTTACATCGTTGCCCACAACGTAAATGTCTGCATTTATACTGACAGAATCGATTACATTGATACACGAGACATTGACTAGGTAATATACGTGGTTCATCCGGATGATCGCATAGTTTCATGTATTGTTGTTCACAAGGTGGTCCAAGTTCATGACAACGTTGTTGACGACTATGACCACATATATAAACAATAAGTTCTTGTTGATCACATGGACGATGAAATCGACTTTGAAGACATGTTGAACATGTACCTTTACAATTATGTCCACATTCCTATAGAATAGTACAAATCGATTATATGACAAAACAAAAAAAAAAAAGAAAAAATCTTACAAGAATAAAATCACATGGACGAGTACATAATCGACCTTGTAATTCTTTATTTCGTAAATCACAACAACGTACTTGAACTTGATGTCCAAGTGAACATTTATATGGAACAAGTACACCACATTCAAGTTGATTATTTTTACGCATAAAACATGCTATATCACTTGTATGTTCACAATTAGGCATTTTTAAATGAATCATTTCATGACATGGTAAACATATTGTTGTTGAATGACATTTTTTTTGACATTGATGTTCACAATCATCATAGTTTTTTAAACAAAGTTTTTGACAATTTATTAAATTATGTGATGTATTATGACATGTCAATGGACATTGATGACCACATGAAAGACGAGCTTCACATTTAAGTCCACATCCACCAAGTGGTCGTTTATTAAAATCATGTGGATATATACATATGGTTTGATTATCAAGATGATTAGGACAATTTATTGGCAGACCTATAATTTTAAATAAATTTTTAAATAAAAAAAAATTTTTTTTTTGTTTTTTTTTTGTAATAAACCTGATCCAATAAGTTTGAGTTGTTTCATTTTATTTATAATAATTTTCCATGTTTCATTATGTTCAGCAAGTAAATGAAAATTTCCAATAACATAAAATCCATTTTGTGCACGAGATAATGCAACACATATACGATTATCAACAGCTATATAACCAAGACGTCGATCAGCATTACTTCGTACAAGACTTAATAGGACAATACGATTTTCTTCTCCTTGAAAATTATCAACTACCTAAACATATAAACAAAGTTAAATGTTAACAAGAAACAATATTCATGAACTAAATTTTACAATTAAATGCTCAATATTTAGCGTGGAGTGTTAGAGTACTAATTTCAAGAAGGCCGACGTCAATACCCACACCCTTTTTTTCGTTTTTGATTCTTTCTTAGATCTTTTTTTTTGTCATTAGAATATAATTTATTTATCTTGTTAATAAAATACATTTCATAGAACTATATACTTACAGTAACATGAATACCTTTAAGATGTTTTAATTGATTCATTGATTTTTGAATTTGTTGTCGTTGACCCATATATGTTGTTAAAATAGTTATATCATTTTTATCATAACCTTGTTTAATTAAATAATCTGCTAATTGTAAAATATAATTACTTTCATAAGGATTTCTTTTTGATACACCATCACTAACATTTTCTTCAAAATTTCCATGATTAATAAAATAAAGTGGATGTGTTATACCAATAATTGATGGACGATTATTTACGGATTCATGATTAATTATAGGTATATCATAAAAATGATGTGTTAAACTAGATATAATTGGAATTGAACGATGTTGAACACATAATTGTACAGATGGCATTTGATTTTTAATTAATCGTTCAAATAAAGATACATCAAGATTAAAATGTTTTGCTAATGTATAAACATTTGGTGATGGACGAAGTTGAACATGATCACCAATAAGAATTAAATGTTCAATACGTTCTCCAATAGCTGTAACAATATGTGACTCAAATACCTTTTAAAAAAAAAAAGAAAAAAGCATATTTTTCATATTATTTGACATAGGAATTTTGTTTTTGTTTTATTTCAATTTACTTCAGCTGCTTCTTCAACTATACATATACGAGGAGCTATTTGTTTTAATACTTTTTGATATCGTGATGCACAATGAGTTGTCATAGCAATTCTAAAATCAAATATAAAATAATTATATAATAAAAATTTAGTAAATTTCATTACATAAATGCTTTGTCCATGTATATCTGATCATTTGTAAACCATAATGCTTGCATTGATTTATAATTTTCATCATATTGTTCATTTAAATGAAACCATTCGTCTATAAAAAAAAAAAAGAAAAGAACAATTTGTAAATAATGAGTGAGAAAATATTTCATTCAAGAAATATATTTTACAGATAACTTAAATCTATGAATTTAAATGCTTGTAATATTTAAAATATTCTCAGTTTCTATTATTCTATGTTTTATAGTATGAATGTTAAGATCTTAAATAAATGAATATTTTATCTGAACAAAATTTT
This sequence comes from Rotaria sordida, assembly GCA_905250125.1. Taxonomy (NCBI): domain Eukaryota; kingdom Metazoa; phylum Rotifera; class Eurotatoria; order Philodinida; family Philodinidae; genus Rotaria; species Rotaria sordida. Next base: position 225,359 of record CAJNOL010000101.1, read on the forward strand.
CTTTTGTTTTTAATTCTTATCTTTTACAGAAAAATAAAATATTTCTATTAAACCTGTAAGTAATTGAACATATTTCCGAAGCCAATAACGATAAAGAGCTTGTCGTTGTTCTTTATCTATTAATGTTGACCATAAATCTTTGAAATTCTTTATTTCATTATCTGATAAAAAAGCTGTTCTATTATTTAATAAATGTTGCATATATTCCAGTTGTCCAATATTAATTTTTTGATATTCTTTATCATTAGTTTGATTAGGCATGGTAAATGGTATGTATGTATTATCGACATTTTCTAATCGGCGTAATTCTTCTTCATCATCTTCTAAATTAACAGGGTTTTCATCGACAATATTTGTATTATTTGATGTTGTTGTTGTTAAAATAGGATCATTCAATATTTCTAAGAAAAAAGAAAAACTTAGATCGACTTTTTTTAAAATTTAATAAAATTAAATATACTTTCTAAAACTGATTTTGCTTTGTTCTTATTTTTATTTTTATTTTTTCTTCGTTGTTCTTGAAATGCATCATCACCATCGTTATCTATGAAGAAAATAGTATTTCAAAAGAAAGTTTTCAGTTTTTTGTTCTAAATTATATAAAACGGACATTTGCTTGTTAAGATTGTTTCGCAGAAAATTTGCGATCAAATAATTCCTATCACAACAAAAAGCTTACTGTTTTTAATGAGTAGGTAAATTCAAAATTGTCATTTCATATTTAACTTTAATCCATTACTCTCTACCATTCATCCAATAGAGTTAATGTTGAGTCAATCATGGGAATAGCGCTTAAACAGGTGCTAACTATGACACTGATATAGATAAATTTAGGTGAAATTATTTCACTGTTTTCATATTACTCATTATGAATGAGTCAAAAATGACTCAAGTTATTATGAAAAATGCTGCTTTCACTTCTGTACTCAAGAACTTTTTAAAAAATCACTCTGTAAATAGATTATGCTCGTAATAATATATACATCTCAGCTTCATCAACATCAAAATAATCAGTCTTTGTAAGTAGATAAAATTAAAGAAACAGATTTTTTCACTTTTTTTTGAAAAAACACTATTTTTCAACTTATATGTCTCAGCCAAATAATGATGAACAGAAGTGTAGATTTTTTTTTCGAATTTGTAGCTTATTGAAGACTCTGCACAATATTCGGGGACTGTCTCTATCCGATGCTTTATTCTTTCAAATACATGGTTTCTATGAATGGATCAAAAATGACTCAATAGAGGGTAAAAGGTTAAACCTATGAGTATACATTTCAATTTAGACACTTTAGTAAAGTTAGAAGTAATAAGAAACATAAATTTTTTGATATAAATTGCATTACTTCATACGAATATTCTAATTCAAAATACTGCGTCAGTCATTTTCTCGCAAAAATTCAAAAGTTGTTGTCAGATATAGAAATGCTCCTTAAATATTCATTTAATTTACAAACATTTTTCACAGAGATCATTGTCGAAGTAATCCATACTCACATTTTATGGTTAAATGTGTTACTTCGAGAAGACAATTGCTCGGATGAGGACATAAATCATTTTGAAATCAACTAAAATACTTACAAAGGAATCTTTTCAAGTGTTAAATGACTTTTCGATCGAGATGATGTTCATTTGATGAGTATTAGTGATTAATAGAAAAATCTAGAATAGTTTAATCTTCCGAGAGTTCGTTCTTGAGATATCGACATTTTACTGAGTTTTTCCCACAAAAAGATGCAGTCTTCCTCAAATCATGTGAGAATTTCGACTTCAAACTTTGCAGAAACAAAGTTCTCAATGATATTAGTTGATTGTGAAACTAAGTACTTCCTTTGTGAAGATGAACGAAATTTGCTTTTATACATGAGAGAATTTCGAATACTGAATATCTCAGAATAGGAGATATTAGAAAAATTACAACTTGTCTGATGAACTAATCTAATTGAGAACTTTGTTCGTGAAAAGTTTCAAGTCGAATGTTAAAAGTTGATTTCCCAGATGATCTGAGGGAGACCACAGCTTTTTGTTGAAAAACTCAGTATTAAATGAATATCATTTCGGTCGAAAAAACCTATTTGACACTTAGAAAGGTTCATTCATTAGTCAAAAACATCTCGAGAGACGATATTAGGTATCTATTATTGTTATGAAATATTTTTTCCTTAACTTAATTGCAAATAGTATTCGCTGCTTTTGCATCAATAAGATTAATGATATTTCTAATGATGACTTACACGGTATGATTATATAAACTGTTCAGATATGTATCTTTAAACTAATTTGTCAAGCAAATGTCCGACGAACAATTATTTTAAATCTTAAATGTATACCTTCATTTTGTTCTTTTATTTTATTAAGAATCATTTGTAATGGTGTTGCATCTAACCATTTAATAAAAAGTTGATTGATTTCTTGTTGATCATTATCTGATAAATTATTTAATTTATGACAATGAATTCGATTATTCATTCGTTGAATTTTTTCATAAAATGATAAATTTTCATTTTCATCCTCATTTTCACTTTCTGATTGACTATCATCAGAACTATCTTCATCACTTTCTTGTGATTCTAATAAACGACAACAATAAATTCCACCTTTATTAGTATTCCAATGTCTATGAAAAATATCTAATTTTGATAAAATTGGTTCAATTAATGTTAAAAATTGTTGTGGATCTATAACATGTAAAAGTTGATTAATATCAAGTAATTGTTGACTACATTGATAATATTTTATACGACAATCATCCATTTGTTTTTTAATATTATGAAGTATTTCATATTTAGTTGATAATTCTTCGTTTTTTGAACGAATATCTCGTTTTTGTTGACGTAATTTTTGAATTAAATATGGTTCTATTTGACGATGTGTACTACGACCACCAACACGTACAATTTCACCTGGTTGAAGAGAAAGTTTTTGAATAATTGATGATAAAAATTGATCTAATGCATGATTTGTATAACAAATCATTAGAATTGGTCGTTCACAACCAGTTATTCGTGCACGATTATGATAAAATAATTCAGCTAATCGAACACCAAGATAAGTTTTTCCACAACCTGGTGGACCTAAAATAATTCAATGAAAAATTTCATTTAATTTCAATTAATATGAAATACACAATATATAGACTAATATTAGAATAAATCTTGAAAAACTATCAATTAATTTAATCTATCCTATGAAGTATCTTGTTTTTTTAGAAATTTAAATCTAAAAATTACTGATAGGAAATAATTTCGATGTTGATTTTTATTTAATATTTATTGAATTCAACAATCTTGTTCTTTTAATGTGTAATTTACCACAGTAATAGAATTTTTACATGAAAATCTTACAAAAAGTAACTGTATAATGTAGTCTCTTTTAAGGCTACCCTTCCTCTCGCCGCTCTCTCGGGGTTCTTGAAAACGACTTATCAAAAAAATATTTGAAATTTTCAGAGTAGGTAGATCTTGAAGAGTAGAGCAAGGGTTGTCATTCTAGATGCTGACTTCTATGAGATATTGGGATCACAATGGCCACAATTTTTGCTACCATTTCTCCAAGATGCTATGTTTGATCGAGCCGAAAAACTTTTTACAGGCACTAAACGCTGCTTGAGGTGGGTATTTTTTTTAATTTTTTTTTGTCCTTCGAATAGAAAAGTGAAAATATCGAAGAAACCCTAAAAAATGCACTTTTGTATTTTTGGATAGAGCTTGTATTGTAAGAGATACCAAAAATGAGTAGGACAATATGTTTTGAAACAAAAATAAGTATTCATCGAAAACAGTGTACAATATATGTGAAAAAAGGTTCAGCTCGATCGGACTTAGTACGCCGGAGAAACACGAATGTTTCAGCACCGTTATTCATGAAAATATTGATTTTGAGAAAAATATAAAACAATGTATAGTTTTTGCTAATTTGACTTTTAAAAATTATAACTTATATTATATCAATGAATGAAATTTTTTTGTGAATAAAAAATATGAATTAGTCATACTAGAAATATGATTAAAAAACGAGATCTATTCTAATAATACCTTGAATAAGAGCTACTGATTTAGTTATGGCTAATTGTAATGCTTTGTATTGACTTTCATCAAGGCCAAGTTGTTGAGCATTTGGCCATGTCGATAAATCTTTAACATTACTTAAGTCACCATCAAATTCATTACATTCACCAGAAGTTTTAATTAATACAGGTCGAAAATCGATACTAGAATTTTGTTGAAAATAATTTGGTAACGGAACATTTATATCACACTGAAGTAAATATTTTTCAAGCGGTATTTGATCATCTTTTATATTTTGTAATGCTTGTAAAATTGGTCGATAAGCCTCAAAATATGATGTAGTTTCTAATAATGTAAAACGTGTTCCAGGTGAAGTTTTCATTAATTTATAATCACACAATTCTTTTTGACACTACAAAAATTTAAAAAAAAGGATTTTTCTTCTTTTGAGAAAATATATTCAAGTGTGAGCTGCTGTTTGCTTGCAAATTGTGGCTACGAGTAGGTCCCTGTGAGACGAAGAAAAGCTTAAAAAGGTTTGGATCTACAGCCTATTGATGAAGAGTCATGACTGCTATACTGATATTTTTACTAAGTGCAAACTATTTCCGAAAAATCTAAAACAAAGAGTTTTGACCTGAAATATTATCGATAGGCAGATTTAATAGTCATTAAATAACTCTGAAAGTTTCAACGACCATAAACATATTTTCCGTGAGACCTTTAATTTCCAAGTAGATTCAATTACTGTGTCGTTCTTTGGTAAACTACTAGGTTTTTTTTTGAAAACTGAGGATTTTGAGTGAGAAAGACATGTTCATTATCGTTGAAGCTTCCGGGATTATTTAATGACTATTAAAACTTTCAGTGTAACGATTATAACTCTTCATCAATAAGTCATGAGTCCGAACCCTTTTAAGCTTTTCTTCGTCTCATAGAGACCTACTCATAGCCATAATATGAATTTGAACAGCATCTGACAGTTGGATTATGTTCTCTGATCAGTAAATTTCTTTTTCTGAATACAAAAAAAAAAAGAAATCAAATTTACTCGAACATATAATGTTCCATCTTTATCAATATTTGACCGATCTTCAACTGTTAATAGAAAACAACTAGTATCAAAATCATCAAATGTTGCAGCTAATAAATTTCCATAGATTAAACGTCTTGAATTCGCCCAACTAATTGTTTTTGGTAATGAGTTTAAATCAATTAATAAGGAGAATAATATTCCAGCTTGAGAACATATTGAACCTGTTAATATAGTATTTCTATATAAACGAACATTCGTATTTCGAAATGATACATTTCGATTATCATCACTCATATATTGACATATAGCTTCACGTAATGGCCAAAGAAAATCCTCACGAAGAAGACGAAAATGAATCTAAAATAAAAATCAAAAATAATTTTTGTTGTCATAAAATTATAATCATTAATTTACATCGAGATAATGTGTTCCATTTTTATATTGACCTGTTGTAATATTCTTTCGTAAATAAGGAATTTGTTGTTGAAAAATTTCATTTAATGTTGGATAAATAGAAAGCTAAAATTGATGATTAAATTTTTTTTTTTGTAAAATTATAATTTAATGAAAAATATATATACTTCATGAAAATCATCCGGTGGTGGATCATCTCGTTCTAATGGAGTTTCAATTTCAGGTTTATATTTTTCTATCTTTTTTTCATGTTGTATACGTAATTCTTCTACTCGAGAGATAAGTGTGGTGACTTTTGTTTGTATATCTTCATTCTAGAAAAGCAAATAAACATATTAAATATTTTTTGTTTTATTAAATTTTCTGAAGATAAGAGAGTAAAAAAAAATGAACTAACCGAAATTTTTTGATTATATATTTCAATTCGATCAAATATACCTAATGAATCTAATTGTTGATAACAGGATGGATGAAGTTCAAGTAAAAGTTGTAAAATTTTAGATAAAATAAGAACAAATTTTTCTAATAAATCTTTTTGATTTTTATCATTAAGTGAAGAATATTTAAGATATGAATGAGAAAACTCCAAAAGCTTAGAACCAGGTAAACGTATAATAAGTTTAGCACCATTTTGTCTTGATGCATTCATTGATTGTAAAAGAAATCGAAAAAATCGTATGAGTATTGTTAAATCACTCATTTCAGAATCCGAAAAAAATCTATCAACAAGTTTTGGTTGTTCAAGTAATGATTCACATCCATTTCGTTCGTGTTCAAAACGATTAAGTTGATCAACAAGTTTTACATTGATTGTTTCATTATTTCTTAATTACAAAGAAAATATTGATTTATTTATTTATGTTTTTTTTTTTTAAGATTAATAATTTTACTTTAAATTATTTGCAGTTGAATTGAAAGATTTTTTAAAAGACATCTTCTATATAAAAATGACTTTTATAATAGAATAGTCTATGAACAAATGTATTTAATTGAATAAAAAAAAAGTTTATTTATTTGTATTTGTCAAAAAAAAAACCCAATGCGATGAGTCATTCATCTTTTACTTTTCTTTTGATATAAATTATATGTCGTTTCATTGCTTGTCTCCTTCCGAGTTTTGCATTTTTCTATTCTTTCCCAGTGTGGCTTTATTTTTTAGTAGAGATGAAGAAAGAAAAAAAGAAAATACAATCACCTTCATAAACAAACAAATCTTATATTTACAAATGAATTTAATAAATTGTCATTGGTAAAATAGATATGAATAAACTACATGTCTCATCACGCAATTTTCTTATTGTATCGTTTTATCTCAAATTTTTTGCTTGTTCTATGTTTAGAGATACGAATGAAGATAATATTTGTCAACTATTTAGTAGTAATAGATTTTATATTGTATATTCAACGATTCAGTTCAAGAAAATTATTCGTATTGTTACAATTATATAACTGTTCTATTGAAACCAAAGACTATTTGATCAATTTTCAGATAGTTCATCAATTATATTTAATCAGCATCAAAACAGCAATGAGATACTTTTTTTTTGTTTGTTTTGCGCATTATATTTACTTGTAATATGATTGCTAGAGACTCCACCTTAATATTTATGTTCTACTTTTTCTTTTTTTCTTCTCTTGTCTTTCGTCTCCCTGGATATGTAATCGTTTCTTTCTTCTTCTTAGATCATCTATCCCTCTCTTTGACGTAATATCTTTTGATCGTTTTCTTTGTTATATTTTATCTTTGCGTTTGAATCCTAGACATCTTGTCGATATATGTTTGTTTTGCTCCTTTCGAAGGTCAAATACATGGGTGCATATGTATGCATATATTTTTTGTTTGAAATAAAAAGAAAAACGGTCAGAAAAACGTCTAATAAAGGTAGAGAAAAAAATATTAATCTTTGATACTTAATATAACAAGATTCAAATATGTCATCATGGTACGAGAAAGAAATTAATACACAATCCATAATGAAAACTTGATAAAAGTAATTGAACATAGTTTTACGGTATATATAATGGTAAAAAACCGAGTAAATTTTTTTTCTTGTTCCTTTATATATCATTTGATAGAGCACGAAAAATTAGTCAGAGATATTTCATTTTCGAATCGATTGGTTCATGATCTAGAGAAGAAAAAAAAAGTTTTTCTTGTTATTTACATTTCATTAAGTTTTTAAAAGATATTAAAAATGTTATTTGAATGAAAGTTTTATTCGACATTGGTCTGTCGAATATGACCATTCGAACATGTTTTTTCTTGTATTTGTAGACAATTTTATAGATGTGTCAAGTTTTTTTGTATTAAGAAATACAACTAAATGTCATATCTCACTAGCATCGCTAGATATTAATCTTCAAAGGCATTCTATTTGGTTTTCGGGGTTCTTTTTTTATCGTGAAGAAAATCGTATTCTTTTGATTTTTTCCTACTGATATGCTAAAATCGTGAGACAATATGTACATATTTACTTAATTTAATTTTTATTTTTTCATGCTATAAAAAAATAGATAAAATATTCACAATCAGTATTAAAAAAACTACAATGAATCATATATATTTTAATCAAAAATATTTTTCATCAAAACTATTCCTCTGAAGAACCATAGGGCAAATTTTCAAAAAATTATATCTGTGAGTGAGAGAAGCACAGGTACAGATATAATGTCATAAGAATCGTTTCTTTGCTAAAAGATATATGATTCATTGTAGTTTTTTTGACACTGATTCTGAATACTTTATCTGGTTTATTTTTATATCACGCAAAAAATAAAAGTAAAATTAAGTAAATATGTGCATATTGTCTCACAATTTTAGTATATCAGTAGAAAAAAAAATCGAAAGAATATGATTCTCTTAATGACAAAACAAAATCTAAAACAAACTAATAACATACATTGGAAAGTCAATGTCTAATGATACTAATGAGATATGACACTTGATCGCATCCATTGATATAAAAAATATATAGAAACATTGACAAAATTATCTGCAAATATTATTAAAACATGTTTGAATGATTATATTTAACAAACTAATGTCGAACAGTACTTTCATTTCAAACTCATTCAAATAATATTTTGAATAGTGAATTAGAAAATAGGTTTTTTAAAACATTACTGTGAAGTGTTAGATAACACAAACCTCAAAATTTCTGATGGAAACTTGTTTTTTTTAGTTGCTTGCAATCATTTTTTCATATCATCCTAATCTTTCGTTTTCTTTTTTCTCTAAAATATAAACTAATCAAGTTGAAAATAGTATATCTCTGACCAACTTTTCGTGCTTTGTCGTATAGTAAATAGAGAAGTAAGAAAAAGAATATACTTGGTTTTTATATTATGCATAGCTTAATAATAATTGTGATTGATAAATAACTTGTAGTGAAATAGATAACTAGGCAACCATTTTTAATCATATTCATACGATCGATATAGAATAATTGATGTACCTAATGAAAAAGTTATCCTTGATCGAAAAGCAAAATTAAAAAAAAATGAATAATACAACAAGGTCAAGTGCCTTTTATTGTCCATGTCTAGAATTTTTTTTTAAATATTTTATATGATAATAAAAGCAATAGACAGAAACACGAAACATAATAGACATTGACTGAATGATCATATTGTTTTTATCATTGTATTTTCTAATTACTTTCGATTAATATGAGACATAATTCGAATCTTAATTTCTTTCTTGTCAAAGAGTATTAAGCAAAACATTTCAAGTCATAATAACTCAGAATATGAATGAATGATTATTCATTTTTCTTGACTCTCAAAAAAAAACAATATGAATGTGTGATGTATAACAATAATAATTTTTTTTGGTAATCATAGTCATAAAGTAAAATTTGATAGTGTTTGATCAACAATATGAATTCATTTTATTTACTTATAGTGTTCTAGTGTCAGCTGAAAATACGTTAATTTATGTATATGTGAGCTTTTTTCTTTAATCAAACGAAAAAATGTAATACAATTGATTATTTTATTACTTATTTTAAATAAAATATGATTCATGTATATGCATATATGTCCATGAAATGAATTGAATTTGGTCGATTTCTATTGACTATCAACCGAGTGTTTAGTTATGAAATTTACTTTTACATCAGTATAAGAACTGTTCTCCTTAATTGATTTTGTGTCTTGTTATTTTTTTTTTCGATTTATTCATGCATAAATAGAAGTGAAACAAGTTGATGTTGATTAAAATATCATAAACTTTTTTTTCATCATCAGCTTGTTATTTTCAATTTGATCATATTCAGGTCAGTTTTTTATTCTGTAAATTTTCAAAAATTTAATTTTCTTTTTTTATTTACATCATCATGTCTAAATGTTTAATTTAATATTTCAAGATTCATTTTATTAGAACAGAATTTTAGTATTATATCAAGCATGAAAATTTACTTGAAACATTAAGGATAAATAAAGATGATGATGACATATGATATATTCTATCTATATCATACTTGATGATGACACTATGTCATGTTGATAGTTACTGAACTAAAAATAGATATTTCTATATATTTTGTGTTTTATAGCAAACAAATAAGATATTCAAAATATTTTAATGAAGCAACAACTCTAAAATATTTTGATTATTATACTAATCGATAAAAATAAAAATATGTAGATTATTTTTTTTTTTTATATCAATAATCAACAACATTACAAATTACCAACATTTATTAACAATTCTAAGCAGTATTAAAGTAATGAAAGATATTTTATAGAACGAATAAGTTAAGAATTCTATATTAAGCATGCAAAAATTATTAAATTGATTATACATGATAATTTATTCTTGAATAAATTGATACAAGATATACTTTAACAAGGAAGAAGACATGAGAGCGAATGTTTTGATGTAGATAAAATTTCGTTCAGAATTGTAAATAATATATACTTTATGTTTATTTAAAAGTCCTATGTCATTTACGATAGTAAAGCAATAAGAATATGTATTTTTTATTTGATTAAAAAAAAAATCACTGTTTTATTTCTAGTTAGTTAACAAATTTAATTAAATAATTGAAAATAAAATAGAGTCATACAAAAGTTCTTCAAACTATCTTTTATTTTCATGTAATAAGAGAAAATAAAAAGGAATTATTAAACATAGGTTTCTGAAATATATCAATTCATTTCATTTTACCATTAATAAAATTTTAAATAATCATCACTATTTCAATGCATATAACAAACTCTTTTACCTACTCATTAGAATATTCTTTTCTCTTTTTCACAGAAGATACTAATAGATTTTGGCAGTTCTAAATGAATACTATGATTATTAATTGCATATTCATATATATTCATAAAAATTAATATAAATATACTTTCTGTTTTATTTTAAAGTGTTATTATTTTATTGTCAAATTTCTAAAAAGAATTTTAAAAAAAAAAGGTATTCAAATAAGGTCAGATAGACAACGAGTATCTCGTAAGTGACACTCGATTACATTTGAATATAATTAGTTTCAATTTTCATCTACTAATACAAGAGTGTTCATTGTTAAAAAAGAATGACAGCTTTGTTTTCTTTTAATAAACAACCATTGATCAACAACCGTATTTACTTATTAGTTATATGGTTGAACTATTTTTTATAAAACAAAAATAAAGGTCAATTTACAAGTTATATCGCTATTCATACGTAACCAATGACAATCTTGACACGAACATCAAACTAAAACGATGTGCGAAAAAAAGATGATGCCCTTGAAATAAGATAAAACAAAAGTTTAGAAATTATTTTTTCTTCATATGAAAAAAAAATTTTTTTAAATAGATATAATAGATCAATTGCAAATTTCTATTTTCTATGTTCGAGTTTTTTCTTCATCAACAAGAAAAAAGAAAAGTCAAACAGTAGATCCATCTAAACAATACACGAGAGCGCCTATTATTCGATATTTTCTGCCAAATGGAGAAACAGAAAACTTGCATGCGGATCAATACATCCAATTCAGACAAATTCGGTCATTGTAGGGTCATCATGTCCTTAGTTGCATTTTCTTATCGGAAATTAACGTACTTTACACGAATCAAGGTATTCGAATATTGATGACTTTAGAAAAAAAAACAAAACATTATCCATTACTAAAGTTTCTATATTACTTCGATAAAATAAAATAATTCAAACTAAACAATCATTATCTTTGTCTCTAACAATAAATAAACAATATTTATATAGTCTACACTAACTTATCTTTTCAGGCAAGGTAAACAAAAAAAAAAAAAAAACTTGTAATCGTCTTTAAAAAAACTTAATTAGATCATCATATTCATTCAAAAAAAAAATATATATCACGTTTAAAAAATTACTGCAGAGACTGTTAGTAAATAATATTTCTATAGCGTTATTTCTGAGAACTGATTATTAGTAGGTTACATTGACCTAACCATGGCGTTTTATGCGTATGCGATGTGTTTTCTCACAACAGACTCGCACCAGCCGTTTTTTTTTCTTTTCTCTTTCATACTGCTGTCAAGATTACATCTCATCAGGGTCAAAACATTCTTTTAATAGACAGAACGACGTATAAAGTAAAAGCGCTGTAAAAAGAAGTATACGATGTTGTGGAGCATTTTACATACATATCTTATAGTAAGACGATGATATTTCTATAATTCTTTTTTTTTATCTTTACTTTAGATAAACTTATTGTCATTAAATATTCGACTATAAATAAAGTGATATCACACTTATTTATATTTTATTTGGATTCTTTTAGCCTATTTGGCAATCATTTTTTTTTTTGCGTTTTTCCTTTTGTTTGTCATATTATCGCAACTACAAGATTTACACTATTGACGAAGGGTACGAAAGTGATAGAGTATAAAAAAAATATCACTAGGACGAGAGAAAAAAAATATAGTCAGAACAAAAAAAAAGACATGACTACTTTATAAGTTACTGTTATACGTTAACATTCATTTGGGACGTTGTAGTCATTCAAAAATCACTTGCTTTTTCTATTACACATCGATTATTTACTATGCATGAACAAGATATAGATAAAAGGCAACATCATAAATTTTCTAAATATACGATGAAAGCTCGACGAACAAAAGTTGAAGCGTAAGTAATTTTATTTTTTTATTTTCTTAAAACATAAAAGAAAAATCTAATAAATTATTTTATAATTTGAACAACGATGATTTTCTTATTATTATTTTCTAATTATATACATGTACAAACATGAAACCTATAATTATATTTATTTTTTCTTTCTAGGAAATCTATTACAATAACTGCTGAAAGATTATCTGACAATTCTCATATAACATTTAATATATCATCCGATAAAACTATTGAACAATTACGTGCTTTACTCAATCATCATTTACCACCCTTATTACCTAATAAATTTGATCTATATTCGTGTCAACGTGGTGCGCTTATACATTTTCATCCATCATCATTTAAACTCGATTATTTTCCTGTTATATTCGATCAATCTGTACTTTTATTAAAAATGGACGATCGTCTTATTAATGATACCGATATAAATACTTATCAATATAATCAAAATAAATTACAACAAAATACGAAAAAAAACAAATATGATTTATTAAAAAGTATTTTACCATCAAAAACGACGAATACTATAATGAATTCTACAGAACAATCTACATCATCAACGACTGTCACATGTTTATCGTTTTTAAAACAAATATTCCACCAATCTCCATCAAATAATATAAATACAATTAGTGAAATAAATATAGTAACTTATTAAGAAAAAATATAGGCTTTTTTTATTTTATCTATGATATGTTCTTTCATTTATTTTTATTTTCTGTTCATTCGTTTATTTATATTTCTTTTTATCAAATCAAGATGTTTACGAGTATGCGCATTTGTATATAAATATACCATAATGGGTAGAAAAAAAGAAATAATTTAATCAATGATTTATAGCATCTATATCTTAATTGCAATGGCACTTCACTAAAACGTTCTCTGATGATGTGTGTCTTGTGTTAGCATGCTATATGTTGTATTGCCCACACTATATTCCTCGTAAATATTTATCAAACAAAAAAAAAGAAGAAATTTAAAGCAAAAAAAAAGAGCCAATTCAAACGGACAAACGAAATAAAAAAGATAACACCCTAATTAGTCATAATGGTCGATAGATGATAAAAATCATATTCGTTCTAAAGGGAAATCATGCGTAAAAAAAATTGTTTCACTTAAAAAGATTTTTTTTTCTGTTTTTTTTTCTCAATTAAAATTAAAGAATATTAATAATTAAAACTCATCATTGCATATAATTCACATTCGATGATATTTTACAGTATATTTTAATTGATGAGGTTATCAAAATAGAAGCACTGAAAAGATTAAATATTAAAAGAAGAAGCGGTAGGTTACAATGACCTCCATTAATAACGAAGAAAAAAAAATACGCAGTAGAATTCATTGAGACTAAATGCAAAAATAAAAGCCATAGACATATTTTGTGAGTGAATAAATGCATATTTATACGTGTTAGACAGCTCGAGGCCATTTGAATTTCACTGGATTGCCAAATGCGGCGTGAAGCTTCAAATATTGACAATCGAAAAAAATCGATATTGCATAAAGAACGAATAGTTCATTTTATAGGTGTTTTTTTCATCGCAATAAATCGTAAGAGTTATATTTTGATCAATCAGTTGATCAAAATCAAAAATGAAATTATAACGTAGTTATTTCGAAATTCATTACTAAAAGATATCTATTAACATAATATCAGCATGTTTTTTTTTATTATGAATACAATTGCTTGATTCTCATATTGTTTATCAGCTGTATACACAGCTGTCTTAAATATAAGCAATGATAATAGTGTCTAAAATTGTCTTTGTAGGTGGTTTCCTGTAAGAAAATGAAATGCATTATTTGAGATTAGAGAATAGATGGTATTGATTCATTCATGAAATTCTATTCTTGCGTTTCAATGAGCATTTTTTGAGTGTGCGTTCTCATGATCAATGCGGCAGAAAAAAACAACTATTGATGCATATGTTGAAGAACGTATTAAAAAACAAAAAGAAAATGAAAACTCACAAAAGACGACATAAATGTAATGCTTCGCCTTACATTAAATTTTTTTTTAGCAAGAAAATGAAGGGTTGAAAGAAAATGTTTTCAAACGTATTGTGACTTAATAAAATGCTTTTCTTTTTTCTATGCATATGTTGAAGTATATTACTTTACATATAACAACCGTCTACGTTTTTATGACTCGTCCGTCTGGAGGATTTTAATTCAATATTATTCTTCTGTTTAATGATCTATATTTATAAAAGAAACAATACAAATTGTAAATGTTGATCTCATTCTTTCTATGTTCTTTTTTTGTTTGTCTGATCGATCAATCAAGGTCCTTTTTTCATTATAAAATTCAGGCAAGGCTACGGAAAAAAAGACATGTCAGAATTGAAAGATAGATTGTCGTCCTTTGTTTTTTAGAATTCTATTATATGGATTGCTTACACATACTTGTTCGCTCATTTTCATAATGAATTATTTTTTTACAGTCAACATGTTCTGTCAACAAGTTAAATTAATCGTGAACTAATGGGCCTGTTTTTCGTAACTTTCTACGATGATCAACTCGATGAACTTTTTTTTTCATTGAAGATTATTATGAACTTGTACTTAGTATATTATTATTCTAGTCATTTTTGGATGATAGTAATTCTTGTAATAAATTGAATAATAACAAAAAAAAAAGCTGTAATGAAAATAAAAATTTTATCAAATCCTAACTAATTATCAAGATAAAGTACAATAATCTCTTCATAGATTACCTAGAAAATTATCCTCTTCTGTGATAAGAATAAGACCTAATTTTGAGGAAGTATAAAATTCTTTCTAGATGAGAATGGTCTTATCTCGTCTATTCAGATTCTAGATTCTCTTTTGTTTTCTTTTATTCAGACAAAAATTTCACATTAAAATAGATGCAAGAAGAATCTTTCTTTTTTGAAAAATAAACATTTATAAATAAATACAGATAAGAATATTAACTTATGATCATCGGATAACGTGTTTTTAACTAAGTTTGAAACGTTTGTTTTTTTAGAATTGTGACTAATTTTGATGAATAGCTATGTTAATGATGAAATTTCATCGTAAAAAAAACTTAAATACTCATTTGATGTCTTATATAAACAATAAAATAATTTAAATGTTGAGTTAATATTCTCGACGTAGAAGTTAATTTAATATTTTGTTTATTCTCATACTATAAATAGTATTTTTAATATGTCAGAAATATGATTATATCACTTGTTTTTATCGACTTTAATGAATTGACTAAATTGAAAGATTAATACTAAGGTCATAATGATCATATATTACATGCTCTTAATTTAGAAGTATCATTAAATTAGAAGAATAAAAAAGAAAATGACTAATATTACTTGTCCTCTTTACCTTAAATAAGATTAACACGGTCTGTTTCTTATGTTTTTTATAATATCTCTATCAGTACATGATTGTTTTCTTTCTTTTTCTGTCACGTATTAGCCAATGTATTTATTTCAAATAGAGATAGATTTAATAGACATATACTTCGGGTCATTGACCATAACAGTTTAAATATTTGTTTTTTTTTTGGTTCGAGGCAAATGAGATGTTTCCTATTAAAAGCAATATGATTCAATAAAAATTATATCTGTGATAATTTTATTTTTATTTACCTACTACAAAATTTCTATTATGTGCTTGATTGATACATATGACTCATGAATAAGTTCACAAATGAATCACTTTTTTTTTCTTATTTTCATTTAAATATTAAACCAATAAAGATAATCATGATTTACCAAGAATTAATTATTATGTTTTAAAAACTAATAATTTAATAGAAGTTTCTTGTAGATTTATAATCGATTATTAGATTTTTTTTAATTTGAATTTAACTATTAAAAAGGAATATAAAATTCTTTTGATATCTTTTATAATAATTATATAAATAATTATTTAGTCATGCATAAAAATAACCTAATTTTTTTTTGGTTTGTTTTTATTTTTGGAGATAAGCATGATTATCTTTAACGATTCATGAAAATGTATTCGTTTGTTTTTTAAAGATGTTTATCAATAAAATATTCTTAAAACAAAAAGTTATACGCTTTGACACTTTCTTTGCTTATTTCTTTTGCATAAAATATTTACTTCAGAAAAAAAAATATACTATATTAAAAAAACAGAGATTTCATTTTCAAGATGTAACAAACAATCTGACAGAATAAAGAATTTAATAATGATAACAAAAAGAAGAAAAAAAATATTAACAATAAAAAGAAAAAAAGATACAGATTAATATGAATATTAGAGCATAACATCTTCATCATTAGATTCATTAGAATATGTGATTGTTGGTAATGATAATGATCGATTGGTATATTTATTTTGTATAATTTCACCCCATAATAAACATTTTTTACAAGATGGACATGAACCATCTATTGGAATAATATAATGTTGTTCAATATTATTAAGAAAATATTTTGATAAACATATTATATGAAAAGATATAGAACATTTTGGACAAGATACATGCATCCTTGGCTAAAATAAATAAAGAAAAGACTTATATTAAAATATTTGTACTTTTATCTCAAAAAAATTGACCTTTTTATCAGTGTCTTTGTCTTTTAACTTTTTCTATGGTGTCGTTTGAATGTACTCATTTTTTTTTTCTTAAGTCAAATTTTCTTTTTCTGCATTATGTAAAAGGTTGGAAGATTTCATTCAATAGAATATTTAGAAGTTTAAGTATAGTAAATGACAACTTGAAAACAATGCGACACTTTCTTTCAAATAACAAAAATATAAAACAGAGCCTTTTTTTTAGAGATTATTCGTCAGAGAATTGCGACTGTTATATAACTGATTATTTTGTTTTTCAAATAATTTCTTGTTGATTTAGACAATCGTTTAACTATGAATTGCCATTTGTTGATATCTTAAAGCGTATTTTGTTCTTTATCCGATTTTAAGAATAAAGTGTCTACCATAAAAAATAGGAATGATAATTCATGACGTCATCAAGATTCTTCTATAGTCACTTTCAAAAAAAAAGCGTTGAAACTGATGATTAGTGATTTTTTTGCAAATAAAATCTAGAAAATTATATTTTCAAAAAGAATAATTCTATAAGATATGCAGTGCGATTTATGACTTTTTTTTAATGATGCAGAATTTCATGAATAAGTTTATAATAACTTTAAAAATATCTTTGAAAGTGTTCTTGATGGATTTTTTTGTCCCTTGATAAAAAAATATTATTAACAAGCAAGATAAAAAATTTGATAAAACAAACCACTATGTTCTCTTAAATAAGGTTATAAAATTGAGATTTCGTTATATTTTTTATTTCTCTAAATGTTCTATTGTTTCTTCAGCTAGACATGATTAGAAATTTCTTAAATAATTATACAAAATCGATTAGATTTTTCTTTAAAACTATAATTAATAGTTGATAAAAATAACATATGAGGTAAAAGTAATGAGACAAATGTTGAATCCTATATATAACTTAAATGTTAGCATTATTTTTCATCATATAAAATAACATCCTAACCACAAGGAATCATTTTGTATAGCTTCCCGCAGCTTTTTTCTTTGGCTCTTTTTCCTTGACCTTTATTGTTCGTCTTTGGAGTATTGGGAGGCCTGAAATTGCGATTCAAGGAAACGACATAGTGCTCAGCAGTATTCATTTTCATTAAAATGTATTTCGTAGCAGTATGCATTTAGTTTAAATTACAGTTCTAGAGTTCCGTTCAGTAAGATCGCATCAAAAAATTGACAAAATATACGAAGAAACATTGATTAGTTAAAAGTGAACCAAAGAAGCATCACTTGGTAGTCCTATTGAGTAATTTGCTTTTAAGCGTTGGCACTTGTTGCATACAAGTAATAATTATCTCAAAAGACTACACCACTTCTAACAGAGACCAAGACGGTCTGCTCAGCACTGTTATCCTGTTGAGAACTACGTTTTAATGAAAATGCATGATATTAGATACTACGGTTTGTACCAACTTCGAGTTTTTAGAGAAATTAATGAGAGAAATTTAGGCCTTGGTCGAAATTCATATAATCCGGAGTGTTTCGACGTTTTCTGATAATAACTGATGTTTTTTGTTGTAAGTTACGAATGATTATGGATTAATTAACGTTAAAATGCTGAGCTGATTTACGCTGACTGATATCACAATAATAGTTAACAGATTTCATTAGTTGATTTAATTTTTGACTAGAAAGTTTTACTAGACCATGAATTCTTGGTAAAAATTTCGTTTGACTAAATTTCAAATTTTTATTTAATATGTTATAAATCATTGTTCTTAGAATGTCTTGCTTTATGAAATAACTAACTATTGTTTTAAACGATTTATTTAATGGATTAATATAAAAATTGAAAATGCATTAGGCGAGTATTTCTCTTTAATCTCATGTTATTTTGCCTATGAATGTATAATAAAATTAAATTATATAAAGTTTGAAAGAGGAGAATATTTTTATCAACTGATATGGACACATTTTGAGGATGCTTCTTTTATCTCATACGAAATTTCATTTATGAATGTATGGTAAAAATAAGTTGTATTCGATTCGAAAGAGAAGAAAATTCTCTATTTTCTAGTGAATAAAGTATTCTTTGAGTACCTTTTTATGAAAGAGAATTAGGATCCGACATTTGTCCATTACTTTTGTATCATATATTATTTCAAGAATTGTTCTTATTGATATCGATTCTACAACAATGATGATTGATCTTATATCAATATAAAAATTTCACATACTTCTATGATATTATGACATAAAGAACAAGACGTAAGAGATGTAAGATCATCATTTGTAGATAAAATTTGATTATTAATTCTCTTTCGTTTTGATGGTATTGTATTTGTATGTTTTGAAACATTAATTGGTCCACTTGTTATAGGCATATGTAATGGTGGTATTCGTTCTAATGTTTGTTTTTTATCAGTTAACCATCGAACTGTAAGTGGTAAACGTGTCCATGGACCAATAGAAAGCATTTCAGCAAGAATTTTTAATTTAAATTTTAAACTGAATTTTTTTGTTTTTGATAAATTTAAATGTTTAAGACGTATAGATTGTTCAGGATTTTGCCATGCCCATTCAAACTAGAAAAAAAAATCAAAGAGAAGAATATTTATTTTCTATATTTAATATTTACACGTAATGCTGTTATTTCATTTGGAAAACCATGCACAATTAAAACCATTTCCCTAGATAGAATAAATTTTTCTTTGATTAAAAAATTCGAATCAAATTGTTTTTACCATGGTCCTCTTCCACTTGTTCTTTTTGCTCCACCAAAGTCTTTACCTTTATTATGTTGTTTTATTCGTCGATGAGGATCAACAGTAAAACCAATATAAGTTCGACCTTTGCATTTTGGATTCAAACTATTTAGTAAATAACAACCAAAGAAATTTTCAACTTCAGCATCAGCTATTTGATTAAATGATGTTGATAATTGATTATCAAGTGAAAATATTGTTGTGTCATCGATAGACATCTGAAAAGAAAAAAGTATTTATTATCAGCAATGTTCTGGCTTCCAAAAGGAGAAATTTCTATAAAAACTGTTAATTTGTACTGATGTAGGATTATTGAGCTGATGGAGATTTTGATAATTTCCTTTTTCGGAAATCTTAGTTGCTTAGATATTTAAATTTTTAATGGATTTGTCCTGTAGAGCCTTAGTTTTCAAGCAAAATCATACTTTTGAATTTTGACTCGAAGCTTTGCCCACATAATGGTCCCGATTAGACTAGTCTGTAGAAAAAAAATTTCAGAATTTTTTTGACAAAGTCTCTTTGAGATATGAATTTTTTTTAAAAATACAAATTTTGCCATGATTATTGTAAAAAACATGGATATTTTTGGAAGACTCATATCGTCGAAAGATTTTGTCAAAGAATTCTAAAATTTTTTCTACAAATTAGTCTGATCAAGACTTTTATGTGAGCAAAGTCTCAGATCAAATTCCAAAAATATGATTTTGCTGGAAAACTGGGATCCTGTTGGTAAAATCTACTAAAAATTCCTTATCTCAGGAACAAAGGTTCAATAATTCGAACTATTCCAAGATATTTACCTACTCACTAGGCTCTATCAATTGAATATAGTCCTAGCTACAAAGCGAGTTATCATTTGGAGATCTTTCCGCATGATTATTCATTTTAGGAAATGAAATGAAATGAAAAAAGACATGAAATATGTTATGCTATTCACAAACGTTTTTATGACAATTACATTGTTTATCAACAAATGATCATCAGAATCTCATAGCAAAGACCGCAAAGGAAGCATTGTTAAATTCTTTTCTATTTCCATATTTAAATTGGAAAATTGAAATTTTATATAACATAATCAAACAAGAAAAATCTATTTTAGAAGTACCGGAAAAATTGGAATTCAAGTATACTCTAGTGACATTAAGTTATTCGAACACATTGATCTTGAACAATAGAAAAATTTTTCATTTTTGTTATAATGTACTATTCGAAAAGAAATTAAACATTCTTCCTTTAGCCGAAGAAATAGTTAACAAGAAAACAATGCTCTATTTTGGTTTTTTATGCTTCAATAGATTGATCAAGTATTTTGTTTTGATATGTTTTCATTATAATCAATTACCATTCATGGTTAAAGATTATGAAATAATTTGTTTTTGTTCTTAAAAAGTCGTATCGAATATTTAAGAAAAGCAAAATGAATGAATCCTTCTGAAATATTTTATTAGAAATTCAAACTCATATTCTAATCTGTATGTAACATTTAAGATCAATACTAGAAGAATAAGATTAGTTATACAAAAGATATATTGAAAATATAAAACAATATATTTTAGTCTATTTCTCTTATTCTAATGAATAATTATCAAATATAATTAATAAGAAGAATCAATCAATTTATTTATTTATTATTGACAATCTTGAAAAATTCAGTTTTCATATTGATTATTAAAATATTCGAATAACATAGAAATCAATATATTCTTTTTAAAAAAAGTAAATAAACAATATATAATGCTCATTGAATAAATAAATATTGAGCTATGCAAGTAGATCACTTTTTTTCTTCACTGAGTTATAATAATAAATACAATTTTTGTCAAATGTGAATATTTATACTGTATACATTTCTATTCATCTTGATTATTTCACTGTTCTTCCTCTATGAAAATCTAAATAATTAATTACACAATTAAGTATGGGTGTTGCATAGAAAAACACCCACGAGTAGAAGAATTTATAATAATCTAATGTTTCAACGGTTACTCAGATGTTATTATTAAAAAGAGAGGTAATAATCAATAACGCCTTTCTTTATAATTATGACATGAAAAAAAAACAGATGTAACCATTTCTATGTTTCTCCCTTTGTTTAACATTATTCATCTTAACAATCAATTGTGAAAGATGCATAATTCACACTAGTGAATCATGGATGTCTCAAGTATGTGTGGAGAAGAAGAGGAGAGCAGGTCAAGACGGTAACCGCTCCCTCCCACAATCTTTAAAAGTTTATGCTTCCACACGATACGCACATTTTCACCTTCGCTCTATACAAAATTTTCGTTTTTGTCTAATGAAGTTCCAGTGTTTTATTGTTGTTTTTTCTTAATGATTCCGTAAAAAAATGGCTAACCTTTTAAATTCTGATCAACTATACCATAAATCTTCTAATCGGCCATCTGAACTATCACCTTTCCTCCTAAATTCTGGCGACCTCCTTACACCTCTACAATTAATATAAAGATACCAAGGTAGATAAAGTATCTCTTACTCGAAAAATATAATGGTTTATCAATAAGATAAATGACCAGATTTTTTTTTAAAATTTATATTAAAAAGTAAACAAAAAAAAAGATAAAATGTTTTAGATCTAGTTCTAAAAGAAAGAAAAAAATTCTATTGGCTATCATCCACCATTATCCGGTTCTTTTTTGTATCTAACAACCACTATACTTGATGCGTCTTTCGTTATTTACTTCTATGTACCTTCTCGAATGAACGAATATTTTAATATTCTTAAAAAATCTTATCATTTATCTACCAAAAAAACGATAAAATAATAAATATTTTAAATAATTTCACATTTATTTCATAATAATGTCACTATGCTCGATATTTTGTTTCTGTCTTTTCTTTCGGTGTTTCTTTCTTTGTTTGTGTATCTCGTGCCTCTTTTATTCTCTTATTATTTGTAGATTTAACTTTTCGCTTTCTTCGTACAGTACACATTTACGCTTTATCTGCAACACATTTCGTCTAACAACCATTGTTCGTTTCTATAACACGCACACACACACATTAAAGTTAAAAGTCCATTTGTGCGTGTGTAGTCGGGTGGGTAAGGTATTTTAATTCGTCTTTGTGAAGACACCGAAAATATTGTCCAAAACTTGTATCGAAGAAAAAGGGTGGGGTGCTTCTATTAGGGTATGTTTAAATCATGTTGTTTGGTTTTTGAAATAATTAAAATCAATGTTTATTTTTTTATATTATTTAAAACAAATAGGGCCTTACTGCCGAAAATTATTTCTTATTCTTGGTACACAGTTGTTCATTTTCTGTCTTGCCTGAATTTCCTTGGACACCGGGCCCACTTCGCTAGCACCCGCCATTGGAATTTAATCGCTGAAAAAGTTCCCTTTACCGTTTTGGTAAGTTTAGTTTTGTTTTGTTGTTTTTTTTTTATTTAATTATTATTTTGATATTTGTAGTAATTCGACACTTCGTATTCAATTCAAGCAGCATTCCCTCTTTCAAACTAATTTTTTCTAAGTACAAAAAAAAATGCATCTTATAAAAGATAATTCAATTGTTGTTACCAAAACTCAATATACAGCTGAAGAGTTTATTCAAAAGAAAATTGTTTTACTTGTAAGACGATTATATAAAAAACTTGTTTATAATTAATTTCTATTTGTAAAATTATTTAGAAAGATGAGGTTGAACCCTTTTTTGCTGTGGATCTTGAAGATATATGCAATAAACATATTCGTTGGCTTACTTCTATGCCTCGTGTAACACCACATTATGGTCAGTTTATTTATTTATTTTTTTTGCAAAATAAGAATTTTTGTTTTTTCATAGCTGTTAAATGTAATGACGATATAAATATTCTTAAACTACTTGCTTATCTTGGAGCTGGTTTTGATTGTGCAAGCAAAGTAAATTATCTTATTTTATTTTATGATAAAATAATAGCTTAAATTTTTATTTTCAGGGGGAAATTAAAAAGGTTATGGATTTAGGTGTATCAGGTTCGTGATTATTTTTTTTTCATTTCGAACTATTTTTTTTCTTTATTGGTATTCTTTTTTTTTTAGCTGATCGTATTATTTATGCTAATCCATGTAAACAATCATCATATATACGTTATGCACAAGAAGTTGGCATTGAAACAATGACATTCGATAATGAACAAGAATTAATGAAAATAAAACAATTACATCCAAATGCTAAGTAAGTGAACTTTTTCTTTTTTCTTTTTGTTTTTTGAAATAAATTGTTTGGTTTATTTTCTGTTTTTCTAGACTTGTTTTACGTATTGTAACAGATGATTCTAATGCTGTTTGTCGTTTTTCAATGAAATTTGGTGCTGATATAAATACAGCATGTAAATTAATTGAAAAAGCTCAGGAAATTGATATGACAATAATTGGTGTTAGGTAAAGAAAAAAAAACAAATGTTAAATGAATTATTAGATAATTTCATTTTGTTTTCTTTTTGTTTTATAGTTTTCATTGTGGTAGTGGTCAAATGACAAGCAAAGCATTTGTTGATGCTATACAAAATGCTCGAATAATTATGAATTATGGAATTAAATTAGGTTTCAATATGCATCTTCTTGATATTGGTGGTGGTTTTCCAGGAAATACAGGAACTGAAGATTATTTTTCAGAAATATCGGCGGCTATTAATAAAACACTTGAAGAACATTTTCCAGATAATGGAAATATTCGTATAATAGCTGAACCAGGTCGATATTATGTTGCATCGGCATACGCATTAGCTACAAATGTTATTGCTTCACGAGAAATGATCGATTCAGGTTAGTTTATTCATTATGTAAAACAAATATTATGGAAATTTTTTTTTCTATAAAATAGAAACGGGTAATATGAAATATATGTATTATATCAATGATGGTGTTTATGGTTCATTCAATTGTGTTCTTTATGATCATTATGTACCCGAACCTTCTTTACTTCCTAAGGTTAGTATTAATTAATATTATCTATTAAATCAAAAGAAAAAAAAAACATTTTTTATTTATTCTAATTGTTTCTTCTTTTTTTCTTTTAATCTTAATATAGAATGAATCAAATAAAAAATATACATCATCAATCTGGGGACCAACATGTGATGGTCTTGATTGTATTCATCAATCAATTCAAATGCCAAAATTAAATATTGGTGATTGGATTTTATGGAAAAATATGGGTGCATATACAATATCAGCAGCCGTACGATTTAATGGTCTTCCATTTGGTAAACCACATTATTTTATGTCAAAACAGTTTTGGTAAGTAGTCAATGTAGTTGAATTTGTTTATAACATATGAATAAGAATAACCTATGTTCGAATCTTATCTCGAACATTGATTGGCGGTGATGATGTTTATTCCTGTTACGCAGTTTCCACTCGAATTTCTCACATGTGAGACCAGTCATTTATCTAAGATGCCTTCTTTGGAAGTCTGAGCCAATCTTTTAAACAAAGAAAAAAGAAATTAATTTTTTTGTATTTTGGAATAAAAAACAATTTTATTCTTTTTTCCTTTTTGTGTTTAGGGATTCAGTGAAAGCTGCATTTCAAACTATTCCACGAAAATATCAGGTTGATACATCTGTTATACGTCATAATTCATGTGATTGCTCAAATGAAGTTGAAGATGATATGTTACCATGGTTACCTGAAGATTTC
Source organism: Rotaria sordida (assembly GCA_905250125.1). Lineage (NCBI taxonomy): Eukaryota > Metazoa > Rotifera > Eurotatoria > Philodinida > Philodinidae > Rotaria > Rotaria sordida. The sequence continues at coordinate 250,822 of CAJNOL010000101.1, forward strand.
ATTGAAGATGCAACCGTTGTTACAATTCAATGATCTATAGAAAAAAAGGTTTTTCTTTTCTGTCCATTCAATAATCAGCGAATATATAATGATTTCATTTCTTTAATATTCCCTATTTGAGGCTGTTTGGATTGAATACGAAGTGTCGAATTCGTCCTGTTTTATTCTCCCCTCCATTCCCAACCAAAAAAACAAAAAAAAAACGTAAAAAAAAAACAAGTTTATGGCGTTCATTTTTGTTTTCTTTGTTCTTCGATATTTTTCTTTTTTTTTTGTTTCTTTCTTCTATTTCACACTCATGCATTCAAGTTGATACGCATTTGTTTCTTCTTTTTTTTTCTTTCTTAGAATTTCTCATATCAGGCAATAAAAAACAAATAAAGACAAGACAAACTAAAAAGTGTGTATCTCTTTATAAAACACATTTGACAAAAGAAAAAAAAACTCAACTGAATTTTTCGTTTCATTGGTTCTATTAATGTTTTTCTTTTCTTTTCTTTATCTATTATCTATCACGTTCGTTTGTTATGCTCAGTATTAGTACTCATCATTCTTTATGGAACAAATAAAATAACAAAAAACAAAAAAATATATATATATTGCATAAAGTATTTTTTTTGTCAATTTTGTTATTTAACATGCAGACACGTACTAAAATAGACATGATAAAGATAAATATGAAACTCGTGATCTATACCAATGCATTCATTTTATTGTTATTTATTTAACGTTTGAATAAGACATAATAGACGCTGTAAAGATTTTGACAGCATACTCAATTATGATTGTTCATGATTATGAATGAATTTTTTGCAAATAAAATTTGGTTTTCTTTCTACATCAGTTATTTTCTTTTTCTCATATGTATTACTAATATGTGTATTGTGAAACTGCGTAATTCTGATAGAAATTATTATGTGTCATGAAAGAGTATTGAGTAAGACAGAATCGATCTCCAACGAAAAGAAAACGAATAATTATATTGGATTACTATATTAATCATTTTATTATTCAAATGGCATTTAGCTTAAATATCTCATTGTGTAATATAATATATGAAACATAGAATCTTGTTGTCATATTAATTGTGAATCATAATATAACTACAAATACTTAAAATCAATATGCATACAATTACAAGTTGAAAATGTACTCAGTGAATATATTTTACAATATGACGCACAATAAACATCTGACTCGATGTTGGCATGAATCATTTGTTTTTTTTCTGAATCTTAGATAATGAAAAAAAGACTTTGATAAAAACAAAGACCAGAAACATTGTACTGCGTGAATGTCTTAAGTTGAATACAACGAGGTTAAACGGTAAATAATAATAAAATCAGTTTTTTTTTAAATAAAATATATAAATATTCTGTTGTATTTAAATTGCTGATGATGAACAGTCTTATTGATATTTGATCAATCAGTTTTATTGTTGAAACTTTATTAGATAAAAATAATTATGTATACAACAATTTGATTCGTAGAATTCATATTCTTAAATGTGTCAACAATATAAAAGACAACAGACGTATTTTTTTTTTAAGTACAAGAATTTTCATTTCAAAGCATTTTAACTCATCTTCATTTAATTGATGTTCTTATTTATCTCTATTTAATAATTTATTGTATAAATGATCATCATAATAATTTCATACGTCTTCGAAGTTTCTTTTTTTTGTCAATTCTTATTATTATTGAAGGTATCCTTGCAATTTGATATCATGATGAAGTACATGAGCGGTATTGGATTTGTTACTATATGTATAATATTAAAAATTCTAATGAAAGTAATAAGTTCGAAGTATCCGAATAACACAGCCAGATATCAGTATTCAACAAGTACTATGTTTTGAACATGTTTATCAAACAGACACTAAGACTTTCGTCATTTAGTCAGTCTATGTCATTCTCGATGGTGGTAGATGATTCAAGTTTTTACTCTATGATCTTATAAAAATTTTTATCAAGGTTTAAATATAATTTTGAATTTGTTACTAAATATAGAAACTTGGCTTTGTCTTATTGTTTTCTTTAGTTATGATGAACATAATTATAAAATGATCATTTTTTATAGTTAACCCTAACTAGACATGTACCGAATCTGGAGGTTCGGGTTCAGTCTTGAATGCAGCCATTTTCAATTAGTTAATAAAATCAGAAAGTAGAAGTAAACTAAAAGAAAGACGTTCACAGTTGAGTATAATAAGTCTACAGACAATGAAGTAAATGCTCCAAAAACTGAAATGCAACATACTTTCTAAAAAAAGTTAATGATATTCGGAAATATCCAAATCTGAATCTGAGCTTGACCAAATCGAAGCGTGCTTCCATAACCACCTATATGCTTCAAGAAGTGCTTGAATAACTACCTGGATATTCGATGCTTCCCGAACTGTTGGTGTTCTCTGCATGTCTAAATCTAACATGATCACCTGCGGAACTACCACTCGTTGTCCATCTGAAGTCTGTATGACTCCAATAGATAAATTAATATAATATACGGAATTATTACTAGTTTATCATGAACATATGAAGACTCTAGAGAAAACTGAATTTTAAGTAGAACAACAGTTAGTTTGAACTATATTTATCTAGGTTCTTTTTCATGACCTTGTCAGTCTCTATTCTCAAGGTATTTAAAATCATGCATTACTATTCAATATTCACATATCCTTTGAATTGCTCTACATAAGAAGAATAATTGTGTACAATTGATTGATGTTATCAATGTACTGTGCTAGAGCTTCGTGTGGGATGGAACAGTCTCATCCCATCCTATCGATCACATGGAATGGGGGGACAAGAAATTTTCAGAATCGTCCCATCTTATGGGACGAAAAATATTTAAGAAATATCCCACCGTATTCCGTGCAAGATTTTGAAAATATTCCATTCCATAGAACAAACGTCGTTTAGACAATTTTTTTTATTAAGAACGAAATCGTTTCGACATAGATGTCTTTCCCACCTATTCGAGTGAAACAAGTGAGTAATAATCTTCTTTTTGCTATTCTGTAAGTGGTTAAGCGCTGTAACCATTGGAGTTCAATAAAAATAAAAATAAAAATGAATCAACGTATAAAGTAATAACGCAGCTCGATCTATTGTAATAGTAACAAATGATTTGATTCTGCTTTTACTTACAATCGATAGTGTGTCGTCGAATAATTCGTCGTCTGTTGTTCAATGTTAATCTGATCAAACTTGATTCAATAACCTTGGTCAGTATTTCGTCTTCGTCTATCAACACTTTATCCTCATCTTTTATTGTTGATTCTCCATCAGCTATTCAGAAATTTACAACTGAACAAATTACTCGATTATTAGAAAAAGATCTATCGAATTATAAAGTCATTTAAAACACAAAGAATAAGTTATCTTCGGTTTTTTGACAGATTTTTAGTTTTTCAGTCAACAAATCTCGTATAATAGAAGAATTTGAATCAATTTCAGACTTTGTTAGTTGTCAATCATGTTTTCAGTCGTATGCATTTACCAGGGATTTCGGTACGCAAATATTCAATGCACATAGTTGTGCTCAAAAGTTATCTTCTAGTACAAGAAAAAGATCTTCGTCAATAGGTGGTGATGGAATTCAAATGGAATTAGAAACAGTTTACATTCATAGAAAGAATGAAATGTGTTATTTCATTGTGAAAGTAAGTAAAAGAAATGTGAACTTAGTTATAATAAAATTATGAAATACAAAATGAAATGATGCAAAAATTTGGTGAGTACTGGCTGATATTATCAGTATACTCTGTTCGTCTTCAAGAAAGTATATCTGAAAGATGAGTGGTTTCATTCGATATTGTGTATTTATAACAGTGTGATGCAGCTAGTTGGGATTCTCGCGACAGTGTCCGACTTGTGTCGAATTGAATCGGGTTGGGTTATGAAAAAATTTTTAGATTTCAGGGTGGATTCGCAGTCTGAACATTTTGCAGATACAAAAGACATTTTGAATGTTTTTTTTTTATTTAAAAGTTCTACAAAATAGCGTGGAAAAGCTTAGTAAAACAACAAATTATGTATCGCATGATCTTTCCTTCTGCTTTACCTAAGTTTCTTTACTGACATTAGATAACTATGCATAGCGAGTGCACTGTCTCGTCAATGATGATATAAAAGTCGCAAGTTGTATGCATAAGAAAAGAAAGATAAATAAGAAAAAATTCTGTCACAATCCTGTTATCCCAACTGCGGAATATCGACGAAATATCAAGAACATATTCTTTACTTCCAATTACAAAATGAAAGGAAGAATAAAGAACTGAGAAATTTATTTGGTCAAGAGAAAGAGAAAGGTAGTCGACATCAGGTCCGACTCAAGTCGTCTCAGGTCACAAAAATAGGAGCATGTCGGATATTGCCGCGTAGATCTCTACTGGTTGTGTTAGAGTTAAAATTTTAATGATTATTTTACAAGATAGTTAAGGTATTTTTCGGTTATATATATCGCCCTGGAAAAACAATATAGACTCAATATTCTTAATATATTATTGTTATAAAGTAAAACTCTTACAAAAGTAATTATTTATTCTAATAGCACGAGGAATTCTCTGTAGCGTCGTAAATATACGTTTTGAATTACACTTGTTCACTAAAATAGAAATTCAAGTATAGTGAATGTATTTTCCTTGTCAGATGCTTCGAGAATAGCATTTTTTGTTCTTTTTTCATTCATTTTTAGAACAAGTTATTACAAAAGTAAGTATACATTTTGAAAGCGTATGAAAATTTCGAAGATCATATACTTTTGCCAGTCTTGACTTGAAAATTATTTGATGACAAATATTTCAAACATCGCGAAGGTGCTCACATGTCACATGCCTAGATCAAGTGTTGTTGAGAATTTAAGCGATACCTCTGTGCACAGTGGTTCATCCAAGACAAAAAATTATGATTAACATGATAATTAGGACTGACAGGTGAATAATTATCCATAAATCTTATTTGGTTACTAGATAACCATTCGTGGGTTACTATATGAGTTATGTTGTGGTGTAGTCGAAGGTGAACGTGTCAGAGTAAGAATGCATTAACAGTATTCGAAATATTTATCATCGAATAATTTTGAAATCAAGACTGGTAAATGTATACAATGTTCGAGATTTTCATGTGCTTTCAGAATATATACTTATTCTTGTAATAGCTTGTTCTTATATTTAAATAAATTTGAAAAAATGAGTGAAAAAGGAACAAAAAAAAATTACATTTCCGAAGAATCCGATGATGCTATGAAGCAACGTGGTTTGTAGGTTACTGACTATGCTAATTTCGAGTATGACCTTCGTCTGCGCTACTAGATCTTTTAAATACGGTTTTTCTGGAAATCTAGTTTTTCGTAGCGAAAAATATTTTTCATCAAGAAATATTCTGTCTTGTTCAGACTGCAGCAGCATATCAAACTTTCTATAAATCATTAATCTTTTTCAATTTCACTACGATTTTCTAAATAAAACAAAGAGACTAAGCTTTCGTTTCGCAGTGAAAACTGTCTAAAATTGAAATACTCATATTCCTGTAAAAAAACGGTGAAAAGTCTTGAAATTTTCATAAATAGCACTACTCTATGTCTGTTAATTATCCTAAAAGTTTTAACTATCTATCATTCGTCCTTGTTGAGTTAGCGCTCTTACAATTCGTAGAGGCAAAATTCGTAGAATCTGGGTGACGGTTTCCTCCACACCAACAACCACAGCCTCCACAGGCATTTCCTTCCTACGAGTTATTCCTCTACAGATTGAAAGAGTGTTAACCAGTGGCGTAGATAAGAATTTTTCATTTGTAGGCGATTTACCTATCAAACTATTATGAGGAGTAGACAGGTACGGGCAATTGTCACTATTTTCAAAAAAATTCTTGGACAGTAATTTTTCGAGCCATGAATAGTTGGCCAATGGTTCATGATTGAATACGCTACCAGTGTTAACTCGGCAAGAGCCAGCGCTAAATGACTAAGGCTTTTAGGATAGCTAACGAGCATAGAGTAGTATCTTGTGAAACACGATCTGAAAGGAGTGTTGAAGTGTTTAGGGGTAGAAATGTGGGCCCACTCCCCCCCGCCCCATCACAGACCGTGACAGAGAACCTGGGTACCCATCACAGACCGTGACAGAGAACCTTGGTACCCATCACAGACCGTGACAGAGAATCCAGGGTACCCATCACAGACCGTGACAGAGAACCTTGGTACCCATCACAGACCGTGGCAGAGAACCTGGGTACCCATCACAGACCGTGACAGAGAACCTTGGTACCCATCACAGACCGTGACAGAGAATCCAGGGTACCCATCACAGACCGTGACAGAGAACCCTGGTACCCATCACAGACCGTGACAGAGCATCCAGGGTACCCATCACAGACCGTGACAGAGAACCCTGGTACCCATCACAGACCGTGACAGAGCATCCAGGGTACCCATCACAGACCGTGACAGAGAATCCAGGGTACCCATCACAGGCCGTGATAGAGAACCCTGGTACCCCTCACAGACCGTGATAGAGAAGCTGTAGTTGTAAAAGATCAGATAAACGGTTAACTACAAATATGTCGCAAAGGAACGGAACAAAAGGATTTCTATTTAATTAGTAACAATAGATTCATCGTGTTTCACATTTTTAATCTCGCAAGGGATTGCGCTAACAGCTTTTTATTAGAAATTTCAAGGCTCTAACCCCTTTCTGGACAGAGACATGAGTATTCCAATTTTTGGCGGTTTCTACTGCAAAAAAAGAGACGAATTTCTCTTTTTTTTAAGCAAATCAGTCTGGAGCGAAAAAAATTAACGACTTCTAGAGAGTTCGATGTGCTCTATAATCTGGACGAGGCACAACTTTTATTTTGATGCAAACAATTTTTCGTTACAAAACACTAGTTTTCCAGAAAACTTAGCTCAAAAGGCCTAGCAGCACAAACCAAGGTCACACTCAGAATCAGCATAGTCAGTAACCCATAAACCACGTTGTTTCATCAAAAAAGCAATGTGACAATTTGGAATGTTCTATCGTCAGTATGATAACCAAAATCAAATCACTATCTAGTGCTGACCTCTGTTTTGTTTCTCTTTTTTTTTTGGTTTTTTCTTTTCCGAGAGGTATCACTAAGACTACGAACAAGAATTAAGTCGTAAATTGTAAGTTCATTTCAATAGATAAAAACAATGAGTGATGATGATGAAGTAAGAGAAAATTTAATTAGGAAAAATAAGTTTCTCTCATGAAATCTTTAGCCTCGTGTTGTACAAGATCAACCATATGATGAATCAATGGATGTAAGAAATCTATAAGCTAATTTTTAATTAAAAAAAATATCTTTTGCTTTTTTTTTATTAAAAGGTTGTCGATGGAGAAGAAGTGCCTAGTGTATATACACCACTGCCAACTAATCGAAGACCTCCAGGTTTGTAAAATATTTAAATAAATCTTTTATTTTCATATGAATTCAAATATTTTAAATATAGAAAGTCTAGGTTCACCACGTGGTGGTCTTAAACATGGAAAACTTTTAGCTATTCCAGGTTTATTTAATTAAATATCTGTAAAAAAAATCATATGTGATAGTTTTCTAAATATTGTCTTGTGTAAAACGTATTTTTTAATTTAAAACAAAAACACCAAATTTGTCTCAGATGGCTCCGATTTAAATTTTTTAGCACCAGATTCTAATGTAGCTACTGGTGGAACAAAATTTTCTCGTGAACGACCAATTCATCATCAACGAGATGATAGTCCCGGTGTTAGTCCTCATGTATGATGTTTTGTTTTTTTTTCTATCTTAAAATAATTATTTCTATAATAGGATGATGATACACAAGGTGAATCGGATTCTGATCCTCCATCATCACAAATATTAAATGGTACTGCTGGTCAAAAAGAATATAAAGCACCTGATCCAAATGCATATGATCCATCAATGTATCGAGATCTACCAGTATCATTAGAAATAAAAGATTTATTTAAATGTATCGAAAAGTAATTCAAATAATTTGTTTCTTTTTTTAGAAGAAAAAATTTTCATTTAGATTTCAACCACAAGATATTGTACTTGAAACAAAATTAAAACCATTTATTCCAGAATATGTACCAGCTATTGGTGATATTGATGCTTTTCTTAAAGTATAAATTATTGAATAGACATAATAATAAAAAAACACCGAGTTTCGATTTTTTTTTTTTGTAATAAAGGTACCTCGACCTGATGGAAAAGAAGATTCCCTTGGTTTTATTGTACTGGATGAACCATCATCAAAACAAAGTGATCCACATGTACTAAATCTTCAATTACGTTATACATCTAAACAACCTATAACAACAAGTTTGGCAAATGTAAGAAAAAAGAAATAAAAAAAAACATTTATATTATTCCATTTTGTTATTGATATAGGCAGTTAGAAGTGTACAAAATGCTGACAAAAATCCAAAAGCAATTGAAGAATGGGTACGTAATATTAGTAAATTACAAAAGGCTAAAACAGTTGATACTATTCAATATCGGAAGTAAGTTTTGAAAAAAAAAATTAATGATAGATCGATATATTATAATTATATTCTTATAGACCTATGCCAGATATTGATAGTTTAATGCAAGAATGGCCAGCACAATTTGAAGAACTTCTTAAAGAGGTTTGTTTTGCTTTAGATAATTATTTTATAATAAATGATCATTTTCTTTCTAGACATCTGTACCACCTGCTGAAGCTGATGTAGATTTAGCTACATATGCTGATATTGCATGTTGTATGTAAAATATTTCTTTGTTTTTTTTTTGAAAATATTTGATTACTGCTTTTTTTTTATGTTTAGCACTTCTGGATATTCCAGTATATGAATCACGTGTTCAATCATTACATGCTTTGTTTACACTTTATCTTGGATTTAAAAATTCTGAAGTAAAATAGAAAAATATAGAAAATAATTTTTTTTTTCTTTATGATTGTTTTTATAGCATTTTAAAGCAATGATGAATGTATCTGAAACACCGATTCGTCGTGGAGGAAATAATAATGAAGCCGATCAGATGATTATTGATTAATATTATTATGTTAAATGTTTACTTTCACATTAATTCATTGTTTCACTGTCACTTTTTAAATCAAGAATAAAAAAACAAACAAAGAAAAACTTGAACTATAGTAAAAATGATCAAATATAACTTCAGTATCCTGAAATAAGAACATCAAATCTGTTAATTTATCTGAGCAATTTAAAAGACATGCTATTTCCATAGTTCTATCTTAGGATAGAAATAACAACAATATATGAAACATTCACAAAAAAAGAACCTATTCTCTATCTCTATGTAAAGTTTCAAATTGAACATTCGAAAATTGGTTTTTCTCTATTACGGTAATTATTTCATAAAATACAATAAAAATATAGCATCTTTGTAACCATAAACTAAACCGTACGAACTCTTTTCCGGATATTCATAACTCATTTGGGTCTACATAATACACATAGTCTTGACTCAAAAGCAATTTATCAATTGGAGGATATCCCTCATAAAATATAAACTAATATTTATAGTCTACTTCTGGATAGTTTTATTTTTCTACATCTGTTTAACAATAATAATACAATCATAAATAGATATACTTCATGAACTATCATTTGTTTTTATCATTGAAAAAAGGAATGATTTTGATAAAAAGAACATTTACTGTGACGTGAAATGTGTGAATAATTTTTAATTAAATTTTAAGACATGATATTTCTTTTGTTGACATATATATAAATAGGTTTTATGACAACGAATATTAGATTATTAACACTAAAATAACAACTAAAATAGTTAAAGATTTCTAGACAATGTTTGATCCATGTTTTCTCTTCCGCGGAAGATCAATTTGAAGCGTCAGAAGAATAGAATTACAGTCCTATGATGTCATAACTATGAAATTTGAGGAAATAAACTAAATTTCTATGAAGGCATTGTTTCACACTGAATGAAACACTAATAGTACCGTTAATCTATTTCCATTATTAACCAAAAACAAAAAAAAGAAAGGGAATGGCGCGATCTTAATCAGCATTTGTGAATTTTTCTTTCTTGAATATTTATTAAAAAAACGATTAATTCATGTATCTTATGGTAAGAATAATTTTCAAAAAAAAAAATATTAAATATAAATGTGAATGTCGATGTTTCCTATTAGAATACAAAAGTGTGTAATTTTGATATCATTATTTTATAGTGTTAAATTTATATATTTGAACAGAAAAAAAAACTCGCTAATTGTTAGTTTTTATTTTAAAGATTATCTCAAATTCAATTGTATATATATATAGAACTAAATATAATAATGTGGAAACACTAAAGTAAAAGTTTCTCCTAATTTACAAGGTTATTCAATATCAAAGTCCAATGATCAAGTAGCGACCTCTGTCAATTAGTAATTTCAAAGAAAAACAACTGATAAATTTTATTTCCTTTCTTGAATTTCTTATTTAAAATTTCAAGCAATTAAATTGAGCTTTTAATTCTAAAAAATATATAGATAGATAAATATTTGTTTGTTCAAAAAAAAATGTATCCATCCAATATATACCTTTTCGATATTAAATCATCCTTGGAGATTTTCTCTGTATGTATATGTCTCCTTCTTTTTTTTCATTGTGGCCATTTAAATATTGTTTTAATTATGGGAGAAAAAAAAGATAAAAAGAAATATATTCTTCCGTCATTTTATCAAAATGAAATTTTACTTTCGATTATCTTTTCTTTTTTTTGTTTTCTTTAAATATTTGTTTCATTTTAGAAGTGTTCATTGGTGGATATATATATATTTGTCCATTTATTCTCCGTCCTTTATTATTTTGTTCGATAAATAATGTCATCATATATTCATCCAAAATTTTTTTTATCGATTATTTTCATAATCCATTATCGAGGTAAGCATATTTAACATAAAAAAAAAAACCGTATCTATTAAACATTACTATATGTACATATCGCCTGTGACCCACAAAACAGAATAAGAAGAAGAAAAAAATTTCGAAGGCAAAAAAAAAAACGAAGAAAAAAAAAGGACGCAGCAGCCTATATAGAT
>CAJNOL010000102.1:0-186408 GCA_905250125.1 Rotaria sordida
ATAATGATTATCAGATCTGCTACATAATCAGAATTCAAAAACAAAAAGAAAACATTCACTTAGAAATTTCAATAATAATCAAAACATTTTATTTAGATATATACTTAATAGTAAATTTCGTCCAGTACAAATGCATGCTGTTACTGGAAATACTCAAACAACAACGGTTCAAAGTACTCTTTTTGCACCAGCAGTTGTCGGTGGTGATGAAGATGTTAATGATTATTATGAAGGTTTTAAAAAAATAAAAAAATTAACTAATCTTCGTCGTAATGAACAAGATGATGAATTTTTACCATTTCCCGATCAAAGTGGTAAACTTTTTCAACCGATTGGTTCAACAATACCAAAATTTGAATTTAAACCAATAACAGGTTTAACACATAGTCAACAAGCACATTTAAAGGCACGACGAGCTGCTAATCGACAACAACAACAACGAATTGATGTACGTCAAGAAATCGATGATTTACTTAATATTGATGATTTTGTTTTACCTGATGGTGAACGTCCATTATCATCAGCTGAATTATCAACAAATGAACAACGTCATTATGGTTTACCACCAAGATTACATCATAAAATACCAGTAGGACCACCAAAAAAAGGATCATTAGGTGATTTACTTAAACAAAAAACTAAACAATCCGGTGATCGTAGTCCATCACCAATGATCGATGAAAGTAGTTTAAAACGACGACGACAACAACGACGACGACGTTCTCATTCATTAAGTTCAACTGGTAGTGCACAATGGTCACGATCATCATCATTATCGAATAATGATGATCGAATATCAAGAGTAAGAACAGAAAAAAAAAATTAAATACTAATAGATTAGAATTATTTAATTATATATCTTTCTTGTTATTTTTTTATTCTAGCATTCATCACGTGAAATGACACCAACAATTGAAAATAATCATGATGACAAACATGAAACAATTGAAAATGATGTAACTGATATGAATGATTTATCAAAATTACTTGATTTAAATGAAGAAGATGAATTATTATTATTACAAATTGAAGTTGAACAAGAAGAACGTAATATACGTCGTGAAGAAAAACGTCGACGTAAAGAAGAAAAAAAAAATAAAAAATTAAATAAAAAAATAAAATTATTATCACAAAATGATGAACAAAAAATTATTCAACAATGTCTCAATGATTTAATTGAAAATATTTGTTGTCAAGAAGAAAATACATTGAATTTAAAACGAACGTTTGATTATTCAGATGATGAATTATCAAAAAAGATTAAACTAGATGAAAAAAGTTAAAAGTATTATGATTAGTTTTTTTTTCTTCGTTTCTTTTTTGTGTTTATCTCTGTCGTTGTATTTGTATATATATATCTATCTAAACGTGTTCCTGTTTTCATACCTTAAAAAGAAAGATTCGAACCAATTCAATGAATTATATACATATATATATATATATATATCTAGCATGCGGCTTTTACTTTCATAATAGACAAATGGAATTTATAAGTGAAAAGTAACTTTAAATAATGAATAGTTTTTGAATCATGATAAACATCTTTGCATGTCAAAATTTAATGCAAATAGAATTGACATGTTTTTGTCAATGTTCTATTTTTTTGCAAGCTCTCTATACTTGGGTAAATTTTAGTTCCGATTATTTTTGTCTCAAGGGATTTAACTTGAATAATAATGTGAATACAAAACAAAGTAAGAATAATAAAACTTATTAATAAGTAAATATTACAATGGATAAATTAAAAATGAATAAATTTGGAGTCTTTTCTGAAAACAAAAATATTCTTATATTACAATTATAGGGTTCAAAGTACGAATGAATATGATGTATGTGAAATTAAGAGATTTTTTCTCGATCGTATTGAGAATAGGTATAATATAATCTTCTTTTTCTTTTACTGAAATGTTGTTTTTCAAAATAAGCATTATCTTGAGAATCATTAATTTGATTTCTATACTCAAATAAATTGAACTATGTGTTTCTTCCGCTGTTTCTAAATGAAATTATTTAGCAATAAATTACAATTTTTCTTCATTGCTTGTCAAATGTTACAATCAAGTGGGTTGAAGTATTTTTATGTTTTGATCAAACTGAATGTTTTGTAGTAATTCGTACGAATTTTAAAAAGAAAGCTTCATTATTACAATAATGCTCAAGCGCGTAACAATATCATTATGGATAATGGATTTCTATAACGTCAAATATATGAGAGGATATTATGCACAGACAGGTACAACGAGTAAGAATGGTTTAAAAAACATAGTAAATAAGACGTGAGAAAAAAGACTGTGTCACAAAAATTCACCTTTATTGCAGATGCTTTTATACAACATATTCAGAGTCAAGTGCAAGCAATCATCAAGGATAATTCTGTTTTGATTGTTCGCAGGAGAAAAACAGGAGTTTTTAATAATAGATGAATTTATGACTTTTGTAGAGATAGAACTATTGAATGATTTCTATTATTGATATTCTTCAAAATATACATTTATTGAAAAATATTTCTAATAGAAGTTTAAACCTTTTTTTTTCATAATAAGTAAACCTTTAACAAAAATATCTTGTTAGATTGTCTTTATAATTCATAGAGAAAAATAGAATTTCATTTCTAAAAAAATTTCAATAATTCTTATTACCGATAAATTTGTTTTCAGACTATTTCATGAAAACAAAAAACCTATGTCATAACATTTATTGCTTATGTAAGCAATAAAAGGATGCGAACGTATAAATAGATCTTTCGGCTCCTTCTGATCTCCACGGTCCAAACTAATTAAATTATATATTCAATGAAAGATTATGAGTTCGTCATCATTTTGATTCGATCATAACTGTGAACAGAATCTATCTTCATGATATACTAAATGACCAGTTAGTTGTATAGCTTTTTGTTCAGGTTACATTTTCATAAAAGAATCATTCATTTAAAATAATCTATTGAATCTACTGAACCATATACAAATTTTTCATTGCTTATATTTTGAGTTTGAAATTCACATGTGAATTCTATTTGTCGTTTAATTATTGTATTAATGACACTTCCTTCACATTTAATTCATATTGTAATCGATAGAACTTTTCAAGCATTTCAAAACGAACTAATTTATATTGTCTAAAACAGGTAGACCACATAATAAAACCTCAAGTCGACTATTCATCAGGTTCAACTTTTAACTTTTTCGATTAATATTTAATAGCTAACAAGTAGAATAATACTCATGTCACTTTAAACAAAGATTGTATTTGAAATTAACAAAAAGAAATGAGTCTATTTATATATATTTCAAATATATTCTATAACTTGTTTTTCTGATCAAATTTTCATCCCTCAACGCCTCCAGAGATATGTGGAAAAATGAATTTAATCAACATAACTATTTTATTGTTTGATCACTTGTCTTTTGTCTTTAAATGACATTTTACAACTTTAGAACTTGCTTTTCATTGTCATAATAACTTTTTGATTAAATTCATTTTCCCGTATATCCCTGGAGGGGGGGGAGAGGGGGTCCAGGAATGAAAATTTAATCAGCAAAACAAGTCATAGAACAAGTTTGAAACATATATAAATAGACTCATTTCTTTTTGTTAATTTCAAATATAATCTTTGTTTGAAGTGCCATGAGTATTATTCTACTTGTTAGCTATTAAAAATATTAATCGAAAAAGTTAAAAGTTGAACCTGATGAATAGTCGATCTGGGGTTTTATTATGTAGCCGACCTGTTTTAGACAATATAAATTAGTTCGTTTTGAAATGCTTGAAAAGTTCTATCATTAACAATATGAACTAAATGTGAAGGAAGTGTCATTAATACAATAATTAAACGACAAATAGAATTCACATGTGTATTTCAAACTCAAAATGTAAGCAATGAAAAATTTGTATATGGTTCAGTAGATTCAATGGATTATTTTAAATGAATGATTCTTTTATAAAAAATAATAATCTGAACAAAAGGCTTTCAGCATATACTTGAATTTCTCTTCATTTTTATTTGTTTTCTGTCAAAACGAACGTACACATTGTTGGCTAGTATCAATAACTTACTGACCATTTAGTATATTGTGAAAATAGACTTTGTATTAAAAATCAAACAGAACGGAAATGTGTACTTATACACTCTCATCCTTTCTTAATAATCTTTGAAGTATCTGTCTCTATGTAGAGTGTTTGTTAGATTCTTGTATACATCTATATATATATATATATATATACAACAACAGTTGTGATGTACATGATTGTCAATTTATTCTAGTGAACAAAAAACAACAAGTGTTCGTACTCAAGAGAATCATTTAACCAAGATAAATAATTAAATGATAAAAAGAAAAAAACTAGTATACGTAATTGAAAGCACGTCAACTTGATTGTCATATACTCAAAAGACAAAAAAAAGTATTTATCCCTTAATGTCGTTGTTCATTAATGTAATTTAACTATTCAAAAATGAAATTTGTGTTAATATATTTAAGAAGAAATTATATTATTAAATTTAGAAATAATATTAGAAAAACAAAGTTTTCTTCTAATATAAGTTTGGTTTAAGTCAAAAATTATCGATATATTTTTCATAAAATTATCTTCATATGAGACAGAAAGCAAGAAAAGTTTTCTTTTTTTTCAACAATTTGTATAGAAAAAAAAAGAAAACAAGAGAGAAAGCGACGTTCTAAATAGTTAAGCAAAGAAACAGAAGAATATAAAAAGTCAGTTGATCTGTTCATTTAACACTCACTGTTTCTTTGTTTTTTCATAACAATAGATTCCACAGAATAGAAAAGCGTTGACGATAATCGAGCATATATTTTCAGTCATATAAGGATCTGTTTTTTTTTCTTTTGTTTTTTAAATGGATAGTACCTTTTTTTTTCCTAATATCTTTGTCATTCATCTAATCGGTTGACAAAAAAAAGGCATCATTCATCATGGGTATAATGATATTCAATTTCATCTCATTGACAATTTCTAATGTTCAGTATTGGTCTCCTATTTTGTTGTATTCTATCATAAACTAATAAGATAGAGAAAAGATAATTGAACATGAAAAAACAGATACACAATGACTCTCTGCAAATCCTCATGAGATATAAGGTTTGCGTGTATCCATCTATATATATATATGTGTGTGCGTATTTTAGATTTGAACTTCATTCTCAACCACGCTATTTTTACAACATTCATCATTCACTTTCGTTTCTTTATTATTCTCTCTCTCTCTAATTCAGTCATAATGGTTTCCAGTTCAATAATTTATACGGTTTTCTTCACAATGGGTAAGTTTTAAAAAAAGATTCTATATCAACAAGTACAATTTGACATTAAAATATCGAACTACAATGATAAATGATAAAATTACTTAGACATATCAGACTAAGAATAATAATCTTTTAAAAGTTCCTCTCTTTTTTTTTAATCTTTCATAAAAATAAAAACATTTGAAAATCACTTTCATTGTCTTTTCTTTTTATTTGCTTCAAGGTCTTCTTCTTTGGATTGATTCAATAAATGCTACAAAGGTACAAAACAAAGATGATAATGATGATTCCACATCAGTGAAAATATTGGATAATGATCAAGATGATGCGATGTCACTACTCGACAAACGAGCTACAGAACACAATAATCAATTTCGTGATGCATATCCAAGTATTATGTTGGGCAAACATCGATTTGGATCACGTGGTGTTCGTCTTCCAGCTGAATCGATTCTTCTTGGTAAACGTCGTTTACCTGTTGAATCTATTCTTCTTGGTAAACGTCGCTTGCCTGTTGAATCTATTCTTCTTGGTAAACGTCGTTTACCTGTTGAAGCTGTACTCTTAGGTCGACGTAGCTTACCTGATGAAGATGCTGTTCATAGCGAACGACGATAAATAATAAACAAGTTATATTGACATTCCAGTTAAAACACATATCGATAGCACATATTTACGTTATCATATAGAGTGCTATTGTATTTATTTAAAAAAAAAAGAAAGAGAGAAATTCAAAAAATAAAAACAAAATGGACAAAGAAAAATTTAATATTTAAAATTTTCTATTGTCTATAATCGCAAAAGACAAGTATATTATAAAGACAAAATAGACAACATCAATGTCTAAGTGATTACAAAAATCATATATTTATTGGTTTTTTTTTATTACACAATATTAATGCAATTAGAGCATACACTTTAATATTTATGTTCTATAATTAAAAGACAAAAATGAAAAATTTCTATTATTATATATGTCTATCGGGAGATGAAACAAGATAAACTCATTCTTAAGATAATATAAAGCTATTCTCTCATACAAAATAATCGAACTGTTTAACCTTACTGGAATTTATATTCACATGATAGATAAGGGTTCAATACTAATAAATGACAGGATACGAAGAATAAAAACAATTATTTTTTTTCCCAATAGATCATTAAATATTCAATTAGCAAAACTGAAGGACAAACAAATCACTATTGCAGATTTTGTCTATATCTGATCTAGTGAACTATACTATATATTCTTTTCTTTATATTTCTCATTTTCTCAACAATACTTGGCTTACAATCGAATTATTGAAATAGAACTCGATAGAAACAGTAGAACAATGGTATGTGTCTGTCGATCTACATTTCTTAGCATTAATAAAATTAAAATATTGATAAAATTTCAAGCAGAAAATTAGAAATATTGTTCATGTATAGTAATAAATTTTCGACCATTGAGAAAAATAACATTTATCAAATCGATTAGCAATATTATTTACTTATCTATAGTAACATGAGAATATCATCCTAAGATTTAGTGAGTTTATTATGTTAGTTGTTTTGTTTTGTTTTTAATTACTATCGAAGCAAATATCTTCGAATTTGTCATTCAATATATATGAAAGATAAAGATAGTAAAGAAAATAATCTGTCAATTTGGATTTTCTGTTATCAGATATATGAGTCCGAATGACCATACAATCCGTTGATCAGAGATTTGTTCTTTTTTTTTACACAAATTGACTTATTGTTATGTAAACTTCAAAAAACATTTCACTATTAAAAGGAGTATCACATCGATGATACCTCAAATCAATGCTAGAACAGTTTTAATGTGAATTAGAAGGAAAAAATCTTATTTAAAATAGTAGTAACATTGATTTTAGTAAACATCGACTAAAAAACAAAATGACAAGCGGATATATAATACTGCTTTCGAAAATTCTTTGATTACTTTTAAGACCCACTTTCATCTGCGTAGATTCAGGTAGTATGATAAAGTGAAATCTATTACCCAATAGATCCAATGTAATGAAATTTTTCTTCCTGTTGATTTATATCAATAACATATTTTTGAGGACAAAATCTGTTTGTATGTCAATAAATCACAAAGATTAATAGTTGGATAGGTAGTTTATTTTATTGCATGATCTATCACCTTGTCCGGAAAGTTCGTGCAACTCGTTTACTATGGAATTTTAGGTTAACGAGTACAGCATTTATTCAATGTAATGACCTTCGCTAGCGGTTCCACGCTGCCAATGAGTTACGTGTGGTTGTTAGCAAAGGTCATTACATTGAATAAATGCTGTACTTGTTAACCTAAGATTTCATAGTAAATGAGTTGCACGAACTTTCTGGACACGATGATATATTGTATACTCTCAAAACAAAAGCAAACGTAGTGATAAACAATTCATAATTTTTCAAATAAGGATTTTTTTTATAGTTGTATCTAGGTTTTAAGAATACATTAATCATCAAGAGATTAAAGTTTACTTCAGAAAAAATGTTTTGAATGTTTCTACGTTAAGTTCAGAGTTGTAAATAGAATTATATTTATTTGACTGAAAAGTATCATAAGTTCAATTTATAGATGATGCATAAATTAATGTAAATGATGAAAAACCGAACTCAAATAAATATTAAAAAAACGGACTAATTTAAAAAAAGACAAAAATCAATGATAGTATTGTTTTTTTGCTAAACAAGAGAGACTTGGCTCCTTTCGAGCAATGCGGTATCATTGAAAGAGTTTCAAGCATAAAAAGAAAAGTATCTAGACAAATAATGGATATAAATTGTCTAAAGAATTTATTTAATATTGGTAAGAGATTATCAGAGAGATAGGGAGATGCGAGTTTTTCCAGATTTGGACTTACAGAAGGGTGAACACGCGGCTTCCCATTGCTAAGTATCGACCAGCATAATAAATTTTTTGTTCAAGATCTTTAAAATCGATATGATTAGTTTTTTTTGCATGATCGACTGTCAATTCAACACAAGTAACTTTAATTTTCTGCTTAACTTGATCGGGAATAGCCGATTCATGCTTTGAAGACGCATAAAATTCATTGATGCTTGTTTGAGCATTGGCAATTGTCGGGTTTTTTATTTAGACAACTACAAATATACTTAGATAGTGAATTAATACTCGAAGATGGTTTTATAAATAAGTAAATCTTCACATTGGTTGCATAGAACATATTCTTGTTTGATCCCATTTACATAACTACCGAGTGTCCAAAAAATTCGTGTGAAAAGTAAATTCTTATAACACTCCACTATTTATCAAACTTAATCAATTAATTTGTTTTTCAAATGATAGATATCACTGTGAAGTTTTGGTTGATATGAATAAACTTCAGAAATACTGTTCAAAGTTATTAGTTTCGACTAAAATACAGAAAATCAATCGTTGTTCTCGATTACCAAAAGAAATTTACTATACAGTATTTCTCTTTTAATGCTTCAGTTTCTTGCGGCTATTTTTTGACGTTTAAATCGGTCAGACCTTGCGCTATCGTTTTTATTCACTGGTTTCAATATGTCACTATAAAAAGAAGCCTAAGAGTGTAAAGTTTGGTGATCACGAAGCTCGTGAAATTCCTTTATGTTTCTGAATGATAACTGGTGAATTGGAAGAAGTAAATCGATCTGATGAGCTTCGTGATCACCAGACTTGAACATCATTACGCTTCTTTTTGTAGTGACATATCAAAACAAATGCTTAGAAACGATAGGGAAAAATTTAGCTGATCTAAATGTCATGAAAAAACGCAAAAAATTGGAACATTAAAAGAGAAACACTGCACAGTGGTATTTTTGGAAATCGAAATACGAGTAGTTTTTGTATTTTAGTTGAAAGTAATAACTTTGAACACAATTTCTGAAGTTTGTATTTGTATTAATAAAAACTTCATAATGATACCTATTATTTGAAAAAAAATTAATTGATTAAGTTTGATAAATAGTGGAGCTATACGAATTTAATTCTCCCACGAACTTTTGAAACATTCGGTTAGTGGCGTCACCAGACTACTAGCACCTCCATTGTTTTGGTGGGGCAGTGGAAAGTGACGCCTCTACAATAAGCGTTTGTTTATCAAGGATACCAAGTACCAATAGAGCAGCGGCACTATCTGTTGCTCTCTACCAAGCAAGAGACTCGCTATAGTTCTAGTTCCGTCCCTAGCTACTCTGTTGATGCTTGGTATCCTTGATAAACCAACGCTTATTGTTGAGGCGCCACTTTCCACTAGTCCATCAAAATAAGAAGGGCGCTAGTAGTCTGGCGCCGCCACTTTCCACTGCCCATCAAATCAAGAAGGGTGCTAGTAGTCTGGCGCCGCCACTACATTCGGTACAATTGAAAATATTCCATACAGCTGAAAGCTTTGTTATTACTGTTGGTGGGACAATTTTTAGTGACGAATTTTAGTTATCAATTAACTACTTAATTTCATTTTTGTAAACATTATGATATTTTCAATTAAGCGTAAACTTATGATTTATTAAGTATCGAATGATGGGAAAGTAAACAACAAGAAATAACTGTGTGTTGACTTTCTGTCTGACAGTAATCAATAAATAGTTAAAACAAAAACAAAATCGTCTCTGGGGCTCACAAAAATATAGACTCGTAGTTCTCTATAGAAGAAACTTTAGCCAATATGAATAGTTACATACAAAGAAAATTCAGACAAAACGAACAATCAATATGAATATTGAGTGATATAACAATAAATATGATTAGGTCCCGCTTTGTCGAAAAATAAACGTTGCAACGAAAAGGAGAAAGGTAGGTTATTCTGTTTGATTAGATTTTTTTAAACATACTAATAAAAGATAATGCTTAATAATTTTAAATCAATTTTTCAAAAAAACTTTATTAGAGAACAATATTAGGTACGCATACAGAAGATATTAAAGAAGAAAACATGTGTAGAAAAACAAAAAAATCAATATTTTTTTATAATACCAATTAATCGCATAACTTTTTCAACATATTCTTCTAATATTAATGCTTGTTGTTTAGAGTATGTGTGAGTGTAGGAGTGAATGTAGAATTGAGGGAACAGAATACTCACATCGACACATTTAATTAGTTTCTTTAGAAAAAGTATTATCTAAGACAATTACAGCAATTAAGCTATTTGTTTTGATCCTGCTTTTATCATTATAATTTAATTTTTTGACGAAACGGAAAAATCAATTAAGATTTCGACAAAACGGAAACCCGAGAATAAATATGTGTATAAATCAAATCTAATAGAAATATTCAATCGGAGGAAAAGACAGTAAAAACATCGTATACGACGGAAGTTGATACGATTAAGGTCACTGGATAATGTAAACATTTTTTTCTTTTTGATTTATGTTAGATTAATAGTTTCATAATATCATCTGTGATAATACATGTGGACTTAACATAGTAACAATATTATGACGAATACGATACGCGATTCCAATAAGTTTTCTTTTTTGTTTTTTGATTGTTGAATGATTCTATACATAGTCGATGAGATGAAAATAAAACGTCTGCTTTATTGTATCACTTATGAAAAATTGTAGTCTCCTTTTAGAAAGTATTTTGTCTTCGATTTATTATAATTTCACTAAGTACTATTAATTCAATAAAACTTAGCTAAATTACCTTTTTTTCATTAAATCTGATTAGATTGACATATCCAATCGTTACTTTATTCGAAAGGTTGACTATTCTCATAGTAGTTGCTTATATTTTTGCTAAACTTTCTGATATTCATATCTTTTATTTGCAAGAAAGTTTCTCTTTTTTCTTATGACTAATTGTTACTCTAGTGTTATAATAAATATTGATTTTAAAATATCTCGGTATCGATGAAATCGAATAACAAAAGACAAATATACAAAAAAAAAATAAGATCTTTAATAAAATATTTATATTCTTTATATATGTTCTCTATTAGTAAGTACGATGGCGCCAGTCATCGTTTCTTTCTTATACTATTAGAGATGGCACTATTATAAGAAAGAAAAAAAAAAACATACTGCCTCTTTCGGTGTTCACAGTAACCAGAAGAATAATGGCCATCATAGAAGAATCTGTTACATTTTCTATTCAAGTACACAAATCAAACACTTTTGTTTCTTTGTCATGTTTTTTCTATATCATTCTATTATTATTTTAGGCTATTTGTTCTAATAGAATATAAAAACTA
Source organism: Rotaria sordida (assembly GCA_905250125.1). NCBI lineage: Eukaryota > Metazoa > Rotifera > Eurotatoria > Philodinida > Philodinidae > Rotaria > Rotaria sordida. Next base: position 11,459 of record CAJNOL010000102.1, read on the forward strand.
ACATGTTTATTGATGTATTTTCTTTTTGTTTTTAGATTAATAAAGTTTTTTTGTTTTTACAAATCTTCTATGTATTTATATGTACATTTGAATAAGAATAAAATTAACTATGGAACAGTGATTATTTTTTTTTCTATGAAAATACATAAATAATAATTGATTTTATATCAAACAAATCCATTCGGATCAAGAGAAGAAAGTATGTGCATCTTTTGTTTTTATTTTTTTTTTTTGCATTGTGGATTAAATCTCTTTATAGTCACTTAACGTTCATTTGAAGAGGGTTAGTTCTTATCGATCGAATGTTAACATAGACACAATATTCTTATTATCATTTGAATAGATCTAAATTTTTACTGATAAAACTTATATCTTATGCTTAAAACATCTGATTTTTCACTTGACATATTTGAGACTGATTCGTAAAATTATTCGTTCATATGTTTGGCTTCTGACATGTGTGCGTGTGTATGTGTATGCGTGCGTGCGTGCATACATACTATTCACATATAAAAAAGAAAGGAATCTGAGATTTCTTCTTTTTTTTTTTTCTATATAAAACAATAGATGCTCTTGACTGTAAAATAAGTTAGCATACTTCCTTTGTCGTTATTGTTTTGTCTCAAGAGAGATACACATTGACCTTGTCAATGTTTGATGATAATCAGATATCATTGACAGATAAATGTATGTAAGTATTGCTCATCCAAAAGAGAAATAAGTGTTATAAGTAGGAGAATTATTATCATTCGTTTCTTTGTATATTGTTGGCTCAATGTTATAACTAGTACTCTGAGATAATAGTACACTAATCTGGTGTTATTGTTTCTTTTTTTTTCTTTCTCTTTTTCCCCTTGTTCTCTTGTCGTTCGATGTCATTCTCGATTACGAGCCGAACGAACAAGCGAGCCAATACATGCATTTATTGAATTGGCACGTTGAAATTGTTGAACGAACGATGAACGATGTTGTCCCTCATTCTAATCAACGTTATTGAGTTGCGTCAGCGCTTATACTGATGGTGGTGATGTTCTTTTTTTTTGTTTAGTTACTGAAGGATAATCGAGATCAGCGATTAGGGACATACTCTTAAGCTATATTCATTTGTGTTTATCTTCGACATTGAGAAAAAAAGAGAGGGGCGGGTAGGTAAAATATGTCTTATTCTCTATTTATGATAAATTAATATGATTTTCATCATACACATGTGCTTGCTTGAAAGACTAGAGGAACAAGAGTAACGTCATGTAATCAGATCTTCTCGGAGTGCTTCATACAAATATATGGACTACACGACTCTTTTTTTTTCTGTTGCCTTCTTCTCTTCGCCTTTGTATGTGTGTGGAATAGATCTTTCGACACAGTGAAACGAAACGAAACGAAGAGAAAAATCTTCGTTCAAAAACGAAAAAAAAATTTCGGTATGATGAGTTTTGTTTTTGAAATATATTAGTAGTCAAGAATAAGTAAGTCTTCAATTTATGTTTTAAGAACACTAGAAAAGAAATTTCCGTTTTACTCATGTTGATTTCCACTATATAGAATACATTTATAAATATTCTAACTTTATATACGTGTAGAAAAAAATTTAAAAAAAAATCTTTTGCCTTTTCTCTCATAAAAAAAAGAATTCACTTTTTTCTATCTTATATCTAACTTCTTGGAAGAGATTCGGAGGTTCTTATCGATTATAAATAGCAACATGATTAAATAAAAGAAAATGAAAAAAATAATAAGAAGATAAGACGACCTACATACATATAAACACAGATGGTAATGTAGTTAGTTACACAACATTCTATCAGTATAAATAACTTTTATGTTTAAAAAAATAAGTAGATCATTATTCGAAAGAACATAATCATTGTAAACGAGCATAACGAGTTGTAAAGAAATCTTAGTATAATGTTTTCTGTATAGAATGAAATATGAACATGTTCTAATTTATATAAAAAGGTTTTTTTTCACACCAATTCTAAATAAGTTAATTACAAATAATGCGTTTTATATTTAACTTTCTTTTTTGATAATCATTGAAATAATTTACATGAATACCTTCCAGACAGGTAAACATAGTCTTACTACTACTTCATCATTAGGAAAAGAAGACTGGACGATAGAAGACCTTGATGAGCATATCGTGCCTTTTTATTTCTTCAGTATGCGGTTTCTATTCGTCAATCTTTCTCTCAATCCGTTTCAGCACACATCCGTAGTATGTAGATATATATTTTCAAGTTAAGAAAGCGGTAGAGAGAGAGAGAGAGTAAGAGAAAGTGTCCTGTTCTGTTGCATGCTGTCTTTGTCTTTGTTTTTAATCACATTTCACAAATGCAATTCTCACCTTCTCCTCCCTTCCTTTTCTTTCTCTCTTTGAGTTTTGTTAATATGTGACGTTTTTTTTTTCGCTAGCTCACATGCATACAATAAAAAAAAGAAACAAAAAAAAAAGAAACAAAAAAAAAAACTCAACATTTGATTATTAACCTTGCTGCAAAACTGACACATCCTTCTATTTTTCTATTAAAATTTAAATCAGATTGAGCAGGTATGTAAAAATCGAAGAAACAACTGGAAGTTTTACGGGTGATCAAATCGATTGAAAGAAAGAAGACATTATTTGAATGTTTTTCTTTATAATATAGAAAAAAAAAAAGAAAAAAGAAAAGGAATGCATATCTATAATAAGACGGCAACGTTCAATAGAAAAACCATTAGGAAAAAAACAACTACGGAATTCATTTTCTTTTCTTCGAGTAAAAAAAGAAAACGAGCGAGACCTAGAAAGGAAAAAACAAATCACATGTATGCGAGTTCGGTACGATATATTTTTTGTACTTTGTTCGCATATATATTTTATTTTATGTTTTCTAAGTTAACTTTTTAATTAACTATGTAGTTCATTTCAAAACATTTTCATAATCTTGATCTCATCAGTAATAAATGATCGAAACTAAATCCACTAAAACTATTCTTCATGTTAGTGATCTTTAAAAAAATGTATATTATTATAAACAATACCAACAACTGTTAAACGAATGTACTTTGTCTTTTTTTTTACGAATAATTGAATTCTACTAATGAAAATAATCAACAAAAAAACAACATACTTTCCTTAGAATAATCATTTTAAATGTTTTATTCGTTTTTTATTTTTCAGCTAATTTCATCATTGCTGTTAAAACATATATTTAACACATAACTAACTCAATGTATGATTATCAATCTCAAACAAGTCTCCCACCTATTCGCGCACGTCAACAACGACCATCTGGGGTTCAAGTTCAACAATTATATGAAAGTAGTCCAGTTCTAGCTACAATTTCACATCATCCATCGAATGCACAATATACATCACATAAACTACAGCATGCTGATTCAACTACAATTCTCAATGGCAATGCAACAATAGTTAATAATAATAATAATAATAATAATGGAACAATAAATGGTTATCACACTCATCATCTTCGCCAAAATAGTATATCACAACCACCTGCTCTTCAACAAACATCTGAACAATCGTTACGTAAAAGTCCGAGTGTCGATAGTATACTTAGTGTACAATCATCATCACAACAACGACGAACTAATGCACTTGATCCTGATACTGCTATGAAAACTTATATGTCGAAATTGACAGCTTATGAACGACATGAAATATTTTCGTATCCACAAATTTATTTTGTTGGACAAAGTGCACGTAAACGACAAGGAGTTGGTGGTGGACCAAATAATGGTAAGAAAAATAAAATAAGAATATCTATTGTTAGTTAATTAAAATTGTTTATTTGTTTGTTAATAAAATACAACGTGACCTATCGAAACTTTCAATGATTTAATTATAAGATGCTTTGAATTATTTTTTTTTAATTCAACTAAAACACTTAAAATTACAGTAATGCAAAATTATAGTAATCATCTTAAGTCTGACATCAGAAAGGTTTTCTCTATATATTAAAAAGAAAAGAAAAGAAGAAATTTTTATCATATTTACTTTTTTTCGAGATTATATTTTTTTCCAAAAGCATGTCAAAACAATATATAATTTGATGTTAAAATTTGATTAATTTTTTTTTAAAATTTTAATACAATCTTAAATATTTTTAATATAGGAAACCTTATCGTTGGATATTGACTATTTTTAATTTATAAAATCATTAAGAAAAAGTCAAAAAACTAAGAAATATTTCTTTCATTAGATTTAAAAAGTCATTTCAACTCAAAAAAAAAATATACATGACTGTTGTTTTTCAAATAAGCATAGACTGCGCCAGAGGTACCTCCTTCACACTGGATAGAATATTGTTCAAATGATAACAAGTTATTTTTCTTTTTATAAAAAGACGACTATCTTTTCTCTTATATCTATTCAAATTCAGAAATTAATTATAAAAATCCCTTGATGATATTGAGTGTAGTCTTTGTAATAATTTCATACGCTGATTTAATATAGATATTATAAACATAACAATTTATATATATAATTATTATGAATACTGAATCAATTGTGCAAGTTTAATCAATTTTTTGTTAATTCGTGTACTTTTATTACGAATATTATTCATGATTTTTGTCTTTTGTTCTGAAAAAAGAATTCTAGGCATATGATAGATGTGTAGGATAAGCTTTTTTTCATACTCTGTACTCACTTAACCTTATTCTGCGAAGTTTTTATTGCACATTCCTTAATTTTACGCTAGTTAGAACATTCTAAAAGTAATAAATAGCAAAATAGCATCACAGTAAAAATTTCCAGGTTACACTTTTTACGCTTTGTGCACTCAGACTGAGAAAAATATTCTAATTCTATTCTGCCTTGAAGCACGATGAACCTTATTCTACCCTACAGGACCGTGTAAACCTGCATATCTCTAATTTACATAATAAAAAAAAACATATTTCTAAACAGAAATAAGGATTTAGGATAGCATCAAATCTTCTCTATTTCATTTAACTTTTTTGAAATTTTCTTCAAAAACAACAATAATAATTTATAAAAACAAGTAGTATACAATTCAGTATATATTTTCTGATCAATAGAGAATTCTTATTGTAAATCTGTTTCTTCTTTTTTTTTTCAAATTCAAATTGTTGAGAAAATAAATATTTTAATATTATTTTTTAGGTAATTATGATGATGAAAATGGTTCATATATTGCTATACAACATGATCATATTGCTTATCGTATGTTGAAAAGAAAAACAAAATAAATTAATTTTTATAAAAATAAAACAAATATATTTAGGTTATGAAGTGTTAAAAATTCTTGGCAAAGGTTCATTTGGTCTTGTTGTTAAATGTTATGATCATAAAAATGGTCAACAAGTTGCACTAAAAATAATTCGTAATGAAAAACGTTTCCATCGACAAGCTCAAGAAGAAATTCGTATATTAGAACATTTACGTAAACAAGATCGTGATAATACATTTAATATAATTCATTTATTAGAATGGTTTCAATTTCGTAATCATATTTGTATTACATTTGAATTACTTTCAATGAATTTATATGAGTAAGTTTTTATATTGATTTTAATTTTTAAAAATTAATTATTATTTATTTATTTTTTTTATTTATCTATCAAAAAAGATTAATTAAGAAAAATCGTTTTCAAGGTTTTAGTTTACAATTAGTAAGAAAATTTGCACATAGTATATTACAATGTCTTGATGCTCTATATCGAAATAAAATTATACATTGTGGTAAGAAACAAAAACAAAATTGTTTTATTTGTAATAAAATAAATATTCATTTATATATTATATTTATTTAGATCTTAAACCAGAAAATATATTATTAAAACAGCAAGGTAGAAGTGGAATTAAAGGTATGATTAAATAATTTTTTTTTGTTTTTGTGTTTTTCGATACAAAAAATATTTTTATTTTCTAGTAATTGATTTTGGTTCAAGTTGTTTTGAACATCAACGTGTTTATACATATATTCAATCAAGATTTTATAGAGCACCTGAAGTTATTCTTGGAGCTAAATATGGTTTGTTATTAATTAATGAATTAATTAATAATAAATTGTTATTATGTATAATTTAGGATTACCAATTGATATGTGGAGTCTTGGATGTATTTTAAGTGAATTATTAACTGGTATGCCTCTATTTCCTGGCGAAGATGAAGCTGATCAATTGAGTTGTATCATTGAGGTAATTGGAATGCCTAGTCAAAAAGTACTTGATGCCTCAAAGCGAGCAAAAAATTTTGTTAGTTCGAAAGGACATCCAAGGTATTGTACAGTAACAACATTACCTGATGGAACAAATGTTTTACAAGGCGGTAAATATAATAAAAATTTTTAAAATTGATACAAATAACATGAAAATTTGTTTTTTTTTCTTTCATTTTAAGGGCGTTCTAAACGTGGCAAACATCGTGGACCACCGGGTAGTAGAGATTGGTCACAAGCATTAAAAAATTGTGATGATCCATTATTCATTGATTTTCTTAAACGCTGTCTTGAATGGGATCCACAAATAAGATTAACACCAGCACAAGCCTTACGGTAAGTTATTATAAATATAATTACTTAACATGACTATATTCATTTGAGTATATTCCTTGTATTTTGTGTATTAAATACATTCAGGTATTTAAATAGTTAATCTATTGGCACATCTCTATAGTTTAGAATACTACCGAGGGAATCACTCAAACTTTGATCTGTCGTTTGAACTCATATTGAACTCACAAGAAGTTTTCGATAAAACTAGAAAAACTCTACAAGGGTTTGTGATCATGAACTTTTGGAACCGAGTTATGACCGTTTTACTGAATTTTCGACCAATTTTTAGGTATTTACTAAAAAAACAAATAATAAAATTTTGATTTGAAATTCAATCTATAGATAGGTCTAATGACTCTTGGAATATCTAGAAAATTTCAATCAAAAAAATTATTCCTTTATCAAGATATTGAATTTCCAAGTAAACTCCATTTTTGTGACATGCGTGTGCCAAACGACTATGTATTGGAAATTCAATAGCTCAACAAAGAAATATTCTTTTCGACTGAAACTTTCATGACATTCTACGAGCCATTAGACCTGTCTATGGGCTCAATTTCAGATCGAAAATTCAATAATACGGTGGCAACTCGATTCGAAAAGCCCTAGAGATACGAATCCTTTCAAGCTGTTTCTAGTCGTACCGGTATTTCCTTGTGGACTAATATGAGCTAAAATAACAAGTTATAGTTCGGAAAATTTCCTCCATAAGTACACAAATCAGTATCGAAGCTATTTTTGTATTTGTATGTATGTTCTCAATATTTTAAGAACTATGTTTGATGTTATATTCTTTTAATTCCTATGTTTTAATTTCTTGAAAGAATTTATTCATTGCTCCATGTTGTTTGTCTTGTAAAAAACCGGCGTTAGCGCAATCCCTACGAGATTAAAATGTGAAACATGATGTTGCTGTTATTATTAATCATGAGAATATTGTCTTACTCGATCTATCTCGGGATCCATTTTTTCATGATCTTTTACTTAATCCTGTAGAACTGCAAGAAAGAAGTAGTTCATATATGCTCATGAGATGTTCGTGATAGATAATCGCTAATCATGTATCAAAGAACGTCTGTCACTCTCTGTGATGATCTCTGAAATTCGTCTGTCACAGTCTATGGATGGACCCAAATTTCTATTTCTATACACTTCAACACTTCTTTTAGATCGTGTTTTTACAAAAGTTAATTATTATGAATCTTTTAGACATTCTTGGCTTCGTCGTCGTTTACCGAAACCTCCATCTGAAGCTCCACCACCAAATCGTCCATCGGCTGTACTTCGTCATCATCATTTACTTGCCGTCCAACAACAACAACAAAATACATCAAATGGTGATATAAGTGTAACTGCTGGTAGAACAAATAGTGGTACGGGTGGTAATAGTGGTATTTATACAACTCATCATCATCATCATCATCATCATCAACAACAACAACCATTATATAATACAACTAATAATACAAACTCAAAAAATTTCTCTTCCACAAATGAGCTCAATAGACACCAAAAATTACCACATATTGGTGGTGTTCAACTTAATTCCATTATCGACTAACAACAACCCAAATAGTGTTCATCTTCTTTTCTTTCTTCTAGTGTGATGTGTGTGTGGTGTTGTTTTATCCCTAATCTTACTATTTTTTTTTGTTTGTTTGTTTGTTTTTTTTATTTTGCACGTTAAAGATGTTTTTTTTTCTCTTTCCCATCATAATTGTCAGATTTCGTTCTTGTTTCTTTTCTCCATCCGTCCATTGAGATATTTGAAAAAAACAAAGAAAAAGAAAACATGTTTTCCTATTGAATATGACTTATTTTATTCATACTCCCGCGTGAGAGATCCTTTCAATAATAGTGAGTAGCCTATCTGTGAATGAGAATGAAAAATATTTCCTTGTTTTGTTTTATCTTGTTACTGAAATTTATAAATATAAATTTATATTTATATTTATTTATTTTTCTTTTCTCATAATATCATTTCTCATTCAATCTATTTTACTTTTTTCATACATATATGAAACATTGTTTTTTTTTCTCACACTTTGTATAAAATGTAATTCAAAACAAAAAAATTAATTTCTCTATTTTTGTTTTTCTTTTTTTTCGAAATATTTAAATTATTTCACCCCGAACACAAGAACACATCAAATCTGTGCTTTCATATTCAATAAAAAAACAACAAAAAAAAAATCAATAATACAAGCTGTGTGATATCTTTCTGTTAGTGTATGTGTTCATTTTCTTTTCACCTATTTACCATTTCTTTGTTTTTTGAAGAAACCAAAATAAGAAAAACGAAAACTTCTTTCATGTATTTCATAGTTTATTTGTTTGTTTTGTTTTTGATAAAACATAAACAGTTTTATAATTACAATCAAATAGCCAAAGCACTAAACGATAATGTTAATTATTATTCTAAGTTGTAGATTGTTATCAAATATTAAAAAACAAAGATGCACTCATCAACTCTATATACTATGATAAGAGAACCATCACGTCCTGAAACTTCACTTGCTATTAGTGCACGTCGAACAGAAGCACGCGATGCAAAACAAGCCAAACAGTTAATACAAACATATACAACAGATGTATTTGGTCGTGTCAGTCGTGAAGAAAATATTTCTTATATTTTGTAAGAAAGAAAAATTCTTCTTTTTTGTTCTTCGAAAAAAGAATTTATTGATATTCTTTTTTTTTGTAAAACAAGGGAACATTCAATATTTTCTTTAACATTGGATAATAATCACGATACATTTTATGCATTAGCTGCTTTTTATGATTATCCAAATGTTCATGGTGTTTCATCAAATGATTGGGAAGAAAAATGGTGGAAAAATTTTTATGGAAAAAATGATGAAACATTAAAAATAAATGCAACTAATACACTTTTTTTACATTTATTTGTTGCGCATCCCGATTTTTCTGAAGGATGTGCACAAGAATTAATCAATGTTACATTTAAAGCATTACCAGAAATAAATCAAATTCTTCTTTGTGTACCTCCACAAGTTACACCAGGTTTGTTTAATTGAATATTTTTCAAAAAATCTCAATTTTCTAACTATGATTGTTTTCTAGAAAGTGCTTTAGAAAAATATTTTCAACCTATTGAATATGATCGATCTGATAATAATTGTGTTGTTATGATATGTCATCGTAAAGATCATTTTCCAACATTATTTATTCGAACAGCTCGGTAAAACAAAAAACTTTTATTTCAAAAATTATTCAAAAAACAAACTCTTTTCTAGAGTACAAGATAATGATGATCTTGCTCCATTATTTAATCAATACAATGATATTCTTAAACAAACTTATGGTGATTTTTTTGTTGCTGAACTTATCGAATCACAAGATGAAAATAATAAAGCATTAGTTGCAGAAGTAGTTATAAATTAACATCAATCTATTAAATCATTTATTTTAAAAAAATTTTAGTGTAATGGTTATGCTATTGGTTTTATGAGTATTTCAAATGAAGTAAATATTGATATACTCAATGAAGTTTATTCATTATCAGCTTTTCATGGTTTACGTGCATCACATCCAGATGATCAATGGAATCATCAAATGACTGAAGAAACTGAAAGTTATTTACCTAATTCAGATATATATATACATGGTGATGCAACAACACATGATGACGAAAATATTCACATAAAACCTAATCCTGTACTTGAAGCTATGCAACGAGCTGTCGGAAATGAAGGTTTTATTGAATCATCTATTAATGCTACACCATCAATTGGTGCAGATATAAATAACAAACAATCAAAAGTAAATCAAGGACAGCTTGATCATGATAGTTTAACAGCATCGGATTATATAACAACACCACCAAATAAATCGATTGAAGAACTTGATAATTTACAAGAGTATGTATAAATTAAATATTTGAATTAGGTTTTTGTGATTTAAAAAGAAATTGAATAATGTTATTTTTTTGCTTTTTCTTTTGAACAGAGATGAAAATATTAACAATGATGCTGTTTTAGAAATAACTGATACATCTTCACATCGTGCTAAAATGACTAAAGCACAGGTAAAATATTGTTCAAATCAATAACTATACTAATATCCGCATCAGGATTAAAGAGATGTGGATGTAATTTGACAATGCCAATAGCTAGCGATCTGCAATTCTCAGCAATCGAAAGAAGAGAACTGAAGATGTCTTTTTACCTGATACTGTATAAGATAAAACTATTTTACAACTAATCGTCTTTAGAAAACATTCAAAAAAAGAATGCATGAAGATCGTGTTCTGTTTCAATGTAAGTATGCGATTCAGACAGAGAGACTTCAGATCGATAGTTCAGACATGGTTTATGCAATTATCATCTCATAGGGCAATGTTAAATAAACAATATTCCATATCTATTCAGTCAAATTTTATAGATTGCTATTGATTTTTAGCAAATTTTCAAACTTTTTATCAAGATCTTTTTGTAATAGAATATTGTTTTTATGTATTTTTGTGAATGTTTTGCGAAGATAATGAGTTTTAAAATAATTTTGTTTTATGTGGTATCAAACAAAAAGATGTCCAAAGTTCCTCTCTTTCGATTGCTAAAAATTGCAAGTCGCTAGCTGTTGTCATTGACCAGTTATTGAGCTTACACCAATCTCTCTTTGATTCTAGTGTATACATTAGTTGCATTTCTATCTCACGAGAGAACGTTTTCAGCTGATTAATCGCTTTTGAATACAGATTGTGTGCATAAGATAGACTCCAATGAGATATGAGAAACCTCAAAAATGATAAGTTTCTTTAAACCTTCTATTTAGAGTTCTAGACATTTTACTGGAGTTTTAACTTCCAGCATAGTATATACGAACAAATCGGATGACGGTATTTTGATCTAAGATTTTGCCCACAGACAGATCTATTTTTTTAGTAGAATGTCCTAAAAATTTCAATTTAAAAGAATGTTTCCTTCTCGAGATGATATTAAAGTCCCAAAAAAAACAGAAAACCCTAACATTTTACATGAAATATGGGTGATGTTTAGCACTTTAGTATCTCGAAAACGAAATATTCTTTTGAACTGAAGTTTTCAGAGCATTCGACTGGCCAATACATCTCTCTGTAGGTAAAATCTCAGGTTGAGATATTGTCATTCGATTTGTTGCTATATGCTAAGTCCAGAGACTGGAATTTCAGTAAAATGCCTATAACTCTGAATAGAAGATCTAAGGAGACTTATTCTTTTGAAATTTTTCGTATCTCATGGAAGTCTACCTTAGGCACCGAGTCCAAATTCAAAAGCGATTGATCAGTTGAAAACATTCTCTTGTCAGGTTTTGTAAAGCGATTTTTGACGTCCGTATTTTTTTGTTTGTTTTATAAACATAAAAATTATGCCATTTGTAACATGGCTGACGAAAGAAAAATTTATTTGAAATTATGAAAATAATTTTACGAATGATTTTTGACTTTGAAAAGTTTATAAATTATTTCAACTATATAATTGCAGAAAAAGATAATTTACGATATCTAACTTTATTTTGTCTTCTGTTTTTATGAACTTATAGTTAGCAGCGGAGGATCCATCGAGATATATCAAACCAAAATTAATTAGTCAAGCACCGAAATTTTTTGGAAAAGAAAAAGCTTTTGCTATTCAATTATTTTGTATTAGTGAAATTTATGAAAAACGGTAATTATTTATTTGAAATTTGTTTTTTTTTTTTTGAAATAAAAATTTTCTCTCATATTTATATTTTAGTTCTTATGATTTTCTACAAAAAGCTTTTGATATGTTTCCTGATCGTGATTATTGTGTAATAACAATACCACAAATGGTACCAGAATTTCCACTTTTACAATCATTTATTGTATGTTTTTATTTTTTTTTTTCTATTTTTGTTTTTCTTATGTAATTGATTTTATAGCGTATTCCACCACGTGTTAATTTACCAAATATTCAAGAATTATATTTATTTCATCGTGCTGGTTTATTACGTGATATTTCTGTTGAACGTGCTTCAGAAAAGCATCTTGATGCAATTAAACGACTTACAGAACATTTTTCTGCACGTGAAAAAATTTTAAATGATTTTTCGGATGCTGTACGAAGTCGAAAACGAAGTGTAAGTCTTATATTTATTGCTATTGTGATCAATAGTATTGACATATCTATGTAATAGCTTGAGATCAAACTACGTATCATCAGAATATGAACTATTGTTCATTAGAGTGAACTAGCTAGATTAAGAATTTAAAATAAAAATGCATTACAAAGAATGCATTAAATAATTATATATTTCAGGATACGGGTGTTTTTCTCGATGCTTATATCATCAATGTTGCTGATCGACCAAGTGCTTTAATTATTTTTAGTAATGAAGAAGTTAGTTGTTTTCTTTGTTATTTTATATTCATAAATAATTTATCTTTTTTTTTTTGTTTTTCTTTGTTTAGAATATTGATTATCTTCGTTCACAATATAATATCGAAGATTTTATTTATTTTAATTTACATAAACGTAGTGATCATATTCATTTATATCATTTTGTTATTAATCCAATATTTGCTTATATGACAAAAATATTTATAAAAGAAGTTTTAAGAAAAATTAATAAAACATGTATTTATTATCCAATATTTCCACGATATGCAGATGATGAAGTATTATAATTTCTTTATATTTTTGTTTCGATATGTAATAATTTTTTTTCTTCTTATGATTGTTTAGATGCTTAAACATCATTCACCAACTTATGCTATTCATTATCTTTTACCAGTACGTCCACGTCGTTTAATTCAATATAATTTAGATCAACTTAAAACGAATGCACCAACTGATTGTGTACTTGGTAGATTACCAAGTTTAATGCATAGTCCATTTGCATTAACATTTACAGCTATTAAACTTATTATGGAAACAAAAGTAAATAAAACAAGAAAGAGAAAAAAAACCGATCATTAGCTACATATTTTATTTTATAGATAACAATTAATGCTAGAATTGTTATTGTTGGTGCATCGACAGTTGGTATGTTTTATGAGAAACTTTTTTTTTTTTTGTGTTTTGATATTTTATATCGAATAATTTTTAGGTTTGGCTGTACTTGAAGCTCTTGTTACATGGTAAGTAATATATTGAAAAAGAAAACAATTCGTTTTATTACACATATAAATAACAATAGAAAAATTTATATTAAATAAGCATATAAAGAATATTATGTTTTATATTAATCAATAGATTAACATTTTCTTTATAGCCCTTATCTTCGTTTTAATAATCTTACTTTAATTTCACCACATGGTATACCAGGTGAATTCCCACCTTCACTTTCTCGAAATTTATTTTTACCATCAAAGTAAGCAAAAAAAAAAGACAAAACGAAAATAATTTGAAATAAAAATAAAATTTTTATTATTTATGTAGCCTTGAATATGAAACAGAAGAATTAAATCGTCTTTCACTTCATTCATATGTTAATATTGTTTGTGCCAAATTAGTTAGTCTTAATCGACCAATGAAATTAGCTATACTTGATGATGAAACTATTGTACCTTATGATCATTTACTTTTATGTACAGGAAATCAATTTCATATCATTGCACCTATGCAAGCTACTGTAATGAATCCATTAAGTAAAAAAGCTGTACCACCAAAATCGGATCGAATTTTATTTGGTATATATATATTTAAAAACAAAAAACAAAATTTTCTTTGTCATGTTTATTGATATAGAACCTGCACCACCAAATATATTAACAATTAATGATGAATTTGATGCTGCAATGGTACTCAAATGGCTTCGAATGACTCATCATACTGAACGTAAACAAAAAACAATTACTAATTCACCTATCCTCCACAGAATAGTAGCCTACAGGCTTTTATTGCGATTTAACTTTTTTCTTGTATTGTAACTATGATTTAATTCACTGATTAGCACAATAATGCATAAGATTTGATAAATTGGAGTTTTAAAATTATTTGAGTAGTTTGATAGTTATCAACGAACCAAACATTGACTTTTATACTTTTCCAGTTCCTTGTTATGAGATAATTTGAATGATGCGTTCATTACGCTACTTTTTTCATTCATACGTTCGTCTGCTATCCGTGGATTTTAATATAGATTTTGTTAAACCGCACTTATTGTGATACTTTAATTTGAGAAACTATCGAACTTTGAAGAAGTTGAGAAAAAATTTCTAGAAGATTCTGTCAGGTGACGTCATTTTAGAAGCTTATGTACAGTTTCGAAATGCAAGAAGATTTATTTCAATGAATTTAAAAGAAGTATAAAGTAAACCTTTTACTATCAAATATGATCTTCTCATTTCTATGAAATAGGTAGTTCAGATCTTATGACTATTTGAATAATAGATATTGTACTTATCTTATACTAGTACTTGTTTTTGAGTCCGAAAATCTCTCGCGTAATTTCAACTGACAATTATTCAATTTTGTGAGATGTTTCATTTCTAGACTGTGTATAGTGCCATAACAGAATGGTTTTAAAGCCTGCCTGCTTCCTATTCGTCAGTTCCTGGACAATTGTCTTTCATTAATATACATGCGTACACGTTTTTCGGCTCGCGAAAAAAATTCGTTTGTTCCTTAATATGAAACATGTAGAACAAACGAAATTAGATATACCAAAGACATTACAACTAAACAATGAAAAGTTTATTTACATTTCTATTTTGTACTTGTTCGCAGAGGATTGGCTTCTATTACATTTCGAAGGTTTTAAGCTTGAAACTGGGCTTCTATTCTGTGCGGGGGGAAGGGAATATTTAAAGAAAAATCAAAAACGAAAGTTTTTATTTTAAAGATTCAATTTTAATTTATGGTGCAACACTTGAATCTTATTGTTGTGTTAATGCACTTCTTGCCAATGGAATTTCATCGAATTCTATACACCTTATTTTTCCTCCTGATCATGCGAATGTAAGAAAATCTTGTATTATAATAATAATAATAATAAAGATTATGAATTTCTTTTTGTTTTTTGTATATATTTAATAATTAAAAGACAAATGTATTTAATGATTCGACTGTATTAAAATCTGTTCAAGAACAATTAAAAAAATTAAATATTGAAGTTTATGAAAATTATTTAATGGATGAATGGCGTAATCAAGGTGTTCTTGATATTAATCAACCAATTGATCATATTATATTTCGAACAAAAGATAAAAAACATGGCAAAGATCTTAATTTAAAATGCTCAGTAAATATATAGATTTTTTTTTCTCAATAATTATCCTTTATATTTTTAATATAATTATAGACTTTATTCTGTTTTGTTAATAAACAAGTTAATTATGATGCATTTATAGCTATAAATCAAAGTTCATTAGTATTTGATGGACGTCTTGTTATCGATGAAAATAATCATACAAATGATTCATTAATTTATGCTGGTGGATCTTTAACAAAATTTAAACGAGGCTATTATAGTGATGATCGTACACATGCTTCTTTTAATTCAAAAGAAGTTGGAAATATGGTTTGATATGTTATTATTGAAAATTTTCTATTGTTGTTTTTTTTTCTTCTTTTAAATTTTAGCTTGCTAATCAATTGTTTTCAAAATATGATCCAATTTATGTTCCACCAAAAACACCATCTGGCAGACATCCACTTATTCCAACATATAAAAAACCAAAACGAATTTATGCTATTTTACCAGGTTTATTTTTCATACAATTGTTTAATTAAATCTCATAAAATGATTCACTTGTATGAAACAGCAATATGTATTAGATTAAATTTTCATAAGAACTATTGAGATGATATAAAAAAACAAATGACAGTAATCAAATTAAACATGTACTAGAACTTAAGAATAGTAAAAAAAAATACAAACTATACAGTTTATTGTGATCTAGTTGTTCGTATAGTTTAAACATAGTTGGATATCTTCCAGGATCCTACTTAGTTTTCATATACATCATCGCATGTAGTGATTAGAGGTGTAAGCCAATCGGCTGAGCCGCCGTCGCCGCCACGAAACAAGTATAGATATTTGATTTTTTTAAATTTCTGACGTTCCAAATCAGTTTCTGGATATGCCACCAGCTGGTTTCTCGTCAATAAGTCTTCTACCATCGCTTTCTGTCTATTTCCTTTCAAAATTTCTCGAAATATGTTGTCCATGAACGATCCATATTGATTTTTAGGAAATCTTCATTACTTTCAAATTTGTGAACCTGGTCCTACTGTTAAATATGAAGATCGAAAACATATCGAAAATTATGTAAATATTTTATACTATTATTTTATTATGTGGACATATCTTAAATTCTATTTTGTAAGGGTACTGATTTAATAACAAATCATGAAAATAATTATTTTCGTCTTCATCTTGATCAAACTGGAATTGTTCGTACTATTGTTTGTCTTCATCATCATCATGTAAGATTAAACTATTTTGTTTTTCAAATAAATCTATATAATAAAAATTTAGAAAATTGATGCTTATAATCTTTCTCAATTATATGGATTACATGAACGATTACTTAATAATCTTCGACAACGTTATAATGAAGGTCTTATAACTGATTTTTTTTCGTATGTATTAAAACATGTCATGTTCTTTTCTAATTTATTTTTGTTTTATTAATATTTATATTAGATATTTTCAAGAAAATTGGGCTGTTGCTTTGTATCATGATCGTTTTACTGATGTACGAAATGAAGTTCGTGAAATATTAAAAAAAACATTGGTATCTAATTCATAAAGACCTCTTTTGTTAATTTCAACGTTTGTTTTTTTTAATTTATCTATTTAAGATGGACAATGAAGAATCAATTTTTTCATCACTTGCTTCATCAATTGATAATGATTTAATAGTAAAAAAAAAAAAAAGAAACTGAACAAACAAATTTTTATTTGTTTATAAAATTTAATTTATTACTTTTTTTTTATCTTTTTAGTTTAATGATGAACAAAAGAAAAATATATTAAAACGATTTCGCACAGAAGATTATAAAAAAGAAATTGAAGAAACCATTTTAGGATATATTAATTATAATCAATATCATTTACCAATGTATGCAAAACCAACTTGAATCTCAATAAAATTAATTGCTGAACTAATCAAATTGATTTGAGTTCTTTTTTTGCCTTTTGATTATCTTTTTCTTTTTTGAATGAATGTAATATATCGAAAATAAAATATATATATTGCAGAAAAAAAATTTTTTTTTCCTATTAAACATACGTACACATCAATCATATAATCAAAGTAAATGAGAGGTTTCTCAGAAATGAATAATTCTTATTAGGTATTAAAGAAGAAGAAGAAGAAGAAACTAATACATATTTATTAACTAAACAAAGAAAAAAAAAGATTGGATAGTAATATTCTTCTTGTTTAAAAATTCACATGACTTCTACTGAAATATCAGTTTTTTTGAATGGAAATTGTATGAAGAAATGAGTATTTTTATTAAAGTTTTGATTTTTGGTTTTTGAATTGTTTTTAAATATTAAATCGTCTATTCATAAGTATGTAAACGAGATTCAGTGCGTACAATAATTGGTACTTGTTGTTTTAATATATATGTATAAACAATAGCAGCTACAATCGAACCAGTTAAAGGACCAAACCAATAAACCCAATGATGTTCCCATGAATTTGTAACAGTAGCAGGTCCAAATGATCGAGCTGGATTCATAGAAGCACCAGTGTAAGGTCCACCAAATAAACAACCGACTATTATTGCTAAACCAACTGCTAAAGCTTTTGAACCACCAATATCTTCACGGGTTTTATCACAAATAGCATGTACTGTATAACATAAAATAAATGTAATAATACATTCAACTAAAATGGCTTGTGAAACTGTAATACCCGGAGTTATTGTATTCAAGCCTAAATTTCCTTGAACGTTAGAAGGTGCTAAAAATTTTAATAAACAAGAACCACTGATGGCACCAAGTAATTGCATACCAATATAGCATAATCCTCGTATTATATCAATTTCACATGCAACTAAAAATGATACTGTTACAGCCGGATTGACATGTGCACCACTTATATGACCAAATCCAACAACAATCGTCGCAATAGTAAATCCAGCAACGAAAGCACCATGTAAATCTGGTACAGGTTTAGATGTAATAGGTAAACCAGTGGATGTACATATTAATGTAAGTAACATTGTTCCAATAAATTCACTAAGTAAAGCTTGATAAAATGCCAATGTTCCTATTTGAGATATACAGAGTAAATCACCAGTAAATATTGATTTGTTACAATTCCTTGGTGAACATCGACATATATATTGGCCAGATAAATTATGATAATGACAACAAGTTTTATCGGTGTATGATGAAGAACGAGATCTATCATTTTCATTAGCATTATATTTTGCATCATTCTTCGTAATATGATCTGAAGAATTCATAGTTTGCTGTATGAACGGTAATACTACTTCCATCGGTGTTGTATGACAATCAATTGATGGAGATGGATGAAAACTCATTGTTAATAATTATTGAACAAAAAAATCTGAAGGATAAAAAACAACCAAGCAAAAATAAAAACGTGCATTTAATATATACATGTATTGAATCAAAGACGATATTAATACAAACAAATCGTTATTTATACAGTAGGATAACAGTGATTATGAAAAACAAAAAAAAAAGTTCAAAAATCTACCTATATATTTCCAAGCATTGATATGAATAATTCTAGTATTATTCCAACTGATTCAATGATTGATTGTCATGATTGCATCATTAAAACAACACAACTATCTTTATTGTCGATGATTAACTATTTTCAAATTGTGTAGAAATCATTTTATGAGAAAGATATTTACCTTTTGATATCTATTACTCATAGAATATCATACTTCCTATGTAATTATTTCAAAAGACAACTATATACACATGAACGAAATAATAACAAAAAAATTGAGTATTAAATTTACGTTTTTATATTTTTTATTTCGGACAACATTCTTACCTATTTTATATTTGTTCTCAATGTTGGATGATTAATAAAAGAAGTAACAAAATGTAACGGTGCCACATCAGTCTCTTTTTCCCTGCTCGTAAAATACTGGCGAGTTAGAAACGCTCGAACAACATCACAAAAGTAAATACTCGACTTGGCTTGTGTATAGGCAATTTATGCATTTTGTCAATCTTTCTTTCTCATAAAATTTGTTTCTTGTTCAATACAAAAATAAAATTTCACTAGTAACCAGCTTTCTTTTTTTTTCTTTTGTTGTCATCTTGACAAATGGAATATGAAATAAAACAAACTATTCCATTCGTTAAAATGCTTTTTTCGTCCTTGGAAGACATGTCGATGCATCTAACTCATTACGAATAAATTTATTTTTATTTTTCTTATATTTGCATTGTATTATTGGCATGCATAATAAACATGTCTGTTCGAAACACACGAATACAAAAAACAAGTTCGAAATAACATATATTTATGTATATATGTATTGTTAGATCGTTTTATGAAGTCACAACAGCAAGAGCACCAGAACTTATTTAGGAACTTTTTTCACCATGTAAAAATTTAATATAGAGTATTTGAATAAAGATTGACTCATCGTGGATTTATTCGAGACAAAGAATTCAAGTGTTAAAATAATATGAAACTTAGAGTAGAATAAATAATGTAAAATAAAAATATTTTGTATAGAGAAGAAGACAGTTTAAAGAAAAAATAAATAATAGAGTTATATTGATTAAGTGTGTGACAATTTTCGAGTGAATCACTCAAGTGATGTTAATCATCGAATTCTTTTAAAGAATAAACGGAAATAAATGACTAATTCATTCTATATAGGTTTGCATGCTGAACATCTTCTTTTCGTCTACCCATTGCATTTATGATTCCTTCATCCAATTCACGAGAAAAAGAACTGATCAATAGAATCCAATTCTCATAAAGAAAAGATCTGGTTCATTAAACTGAGAGATGTCAAACGTTGAATATTGATTTTTTTCAAACAATAACTGACCATCTAGTTTAACTTCATTTACATCCGTTCCTCCAAAAAAATGATTTTTGAGATAACCATACAGACATGTTGCCTGAGATGTCAACTTTATAAATACATATATATACATATAATTGACTTTCAAAAATTTTAAGGAATATTTTTTTTAAGATTCTGGAGTTGGTTGAAGCAATTATTATTGATTACATTGTGTAATAATTGAAATACACATCACAGTAATGATGATAACATGCGTAACCTATCATTAGTTAGATCTCAACAAGCACAGTTCGATACAGTGTGTAGCGTTTTTCTCAAGATTGGCCTTTGTGCTGATGAGCGAATTTCGAACAAATTTTTTTCAAATATAGTTCATTATAAAGAAAGCTGAATTTTCTTTTGTCGTTTATTGTGGCAGTTGATGTTTCTTCGAATAAGAGAAGGAATTTTTTAAATAGGCTATAACTCTATAGAAAAACTCTAATGACTTTTCAAGATTTTAGAGATTTCAACACATTCAAAAGTCGAAAAAAAAGCAACAGTAACAAAATCCTTTTCTCTCACTTGACGACGGGTCGAGTCCATCGGATCCGAGTCCGAAAATCTTGACTAATCGGATCTGGATTGAAAGAAATTTCTATGCATATAATAATATTTTTGTAGTTTCTTTTAATTTATTTATAAAATAAAAATAGAAAAAGAAACAAGAAAGCTTTTTCTGACTATAATCTCTAAACGTAGTTATCCTTATAAATCTAGAAATCAAATCATATATTATCTCGTTCTGCACTATTATCTCGACCTACAATAGACTACTTATTAATAAAAACAAACGAAAAAAATCTGATTTTGATCAATTTTAATTAAAATATTTATTTTTTAATCAATTTTAATTGACTAACACTCATAAATAGATTTTCATCTAATTTCTCTTGTTTTTTTATTCAATTAATAAATATCAAAGCATTATATACATGTCCAAGACTAATGTGGCATCATTCTTACCATTTGCTTAGGAGAGTAGTTCGCGTTTTGTAGTCATCATGATTAAAATTGATTTTTAAAAATTTAATTGATTTTGATCCTTGTTTCGATTAGAAATCGGATTAGAATTGATTATAACTTTAATCGATTGTTTTGATGCCGACCGAAAAAAAATCGATTTTAATACAATACATTGGAAATTGGTTCGAATCTATTAGATTTTTAAACGATTGTTTTGATTTTTGGACAAAAACAAATCTTGTTTAATAGATTTTATTCGGAAAAATCGATTAAAATCATTATTTTCTTCGAAATTAATCGAAAACTACCATGTTTAATGGATTTTTTCGGATGATTTTTTTTTCAAATCTTTTTAATCTGATTTTTACATGTATTTTTACATGCGTTGGTACTTAATAGCTTTTAGGTTTGATTTGATTTGCAATCGGATTCTGGGCTTATTTTTGAATTTGGCTTTGAATTGAGTCTCGAATAATCTAAAACTCAAACGTTTGGTAAGATAAAGTGTCAGCAACAATGATAGACTTGACTAGATGTGCATCATAGCCAGAAACTGATTTTTGATTTTACCGTCCGATACAAATCTAAACCCTAAGGATTTGGTCCCAAACTTCAAAATAATCTTCCGATTGTGATGCACACCTAGTCAAATAGACCATTATTGTTGACAGTTTCTCTTAGAAAATCTTTGAAATTCGGGTCATTAGAAACCATGGTCAAATCTGAACCTAACTCTCCAAATTCAAATCCAAATGCAAATCGAACCCGAACAATATGGAACGAAACCTCAAGACTCGTGATTTGTTGCAGACTGAATTCGTCGAGACTATTAAATTCGGATTAGAAAATTCCATTAAGAGTTTTCAGAAGATGATTCAAGTTGGAATCACAAAAAAATTAATCAATCAACTTCGAACCCAAAACTTTTGATGGGCCGAGTTCGCTTCCGAGTCCCAAAATTCTTGGACCTGATGGACTCTATTGACGAAACAAACAATACTCTCTCAAATAAAACAATGTTCAGTTCTACATCTTGAAGTATAATGAACAACTATTTGTACGGATCGAAGATCGATTTTAAGCCTTGATCTCTAGAAAACTCGCGAACTCTAATGTTTAGAGAGGAAAAAGAAACTTCGTAAGTTTACTTTTATGAGTTCTATATTTGTAGAAAATTCCAGAGCGATCCCGTGCTCTGTATCGACAATTGATTTTGAAGGTGTCGTGGAGGTCTTAATATCAAACTATGTGGTCATATTTGAAAACAATTCTTAGATAAATGTGAAATAAAATATTACGACCTTTATTTTTTATCATTTGATATAGATATCATACAGGAACTGTTGAGTGTTTAATGATGTAATCATACCTTTCATATATGATATGGTATATCACTTCTTTTTTCTATGACATTTATATATGTCAAATGAATGAGAATGAATCAGGAAAAAGAAAGCAGAAGTTACTGTTGAATTATTCAATTTGCTTATTTTATGATAGTTGAATTGATCTCATTTATTATTTTTTTCTCGTTCTTTTTTGATTTAAACTGCCTCATCCAACAATATCTTAGACAACAAAATCGACAATGTCATTGACAAAAAAAAAGAGATTGTTTCAATTGTCATCGTTTATTGCTTTTTCTTTTGTTTTATTATAGAATCAAGACTTCTAATATACAATTACGAAACAATTTTATCAACGAAACAGATTAACAAAAAAAAAAAGAACTGTCAAATGATTTTTGTTCTATTAATCTTCTTTTTCAATTCAGATACCTTCTATAATTTCTTTATCGATCAGAAAAAAAAGAGAACGACATGAAACAAGGTAAACATAAAGTAAATTATGTTACTTATTCTCAAGTTGATTACCTGAATAATCCTTTCATCCATGTCAAAAAAAAACTTTCATACATTATTTTTTTGAATGACATCACTGATAAGAGAAAGCAATAAAAGGTAGTAACATATTATCAGGTTGTAGTAGGTCATAGTTATTCGATAAACTGAAAAACCTTACAAAACTGTATAAATTATTTCATAATTCAAAATAAAAATCAACGAATTTAATTTACATCAAGATACACAATCCTAGTGGAATCAATTTTTCAAACAGAGGTATGTTTAGATTTTCGAAATTACCAATATATGAGAAGATCATTTCGGTAATTACTAGAACATAAAAGGAGACGTTCTAAGATAATTGTACAGTAAATTTTAGAAGTTACCGAGAAATCTTGATATTTTCTAGGAGACTTCAGTGTATACTTGTTAGTTTTAAATATTATTGAAATTTCTAAATATTAATCATAAATATATTTCATTGAACGTATGGGAGATTTCTACTCCTAAGTCACATCTATTTTCAGAAATTATCAAAAACTTTTTTAGTTTTGAAGATAAGCTTCCATTAAAGCTCATTGAGTTTAAAATTATTGAAGCCAGTTTATTGACCATTTTTTGAATCTGGATCCTGTTGATAAAACTTTTTCGAACCCGGTTGAACTGTACTTTGATATCCTCAATGGAATTTGCCAATCAGCATCGAATAGTCGTTTCGAAGATTCGAAATACTTTTTTTTCAGTTTTTTGTATTCGATGACTAGCGCACTCTATAAATTACTCAGATGACTAAAGTTCATCAAGTACAGAATTTTCAGATCCATATCCGGTTAATAAAAAGTTTTCAGACCCGAATCTAATCGGTTCCGGTACCACACCGACAAGCTCTAGATTCTATAGACTTATAACTTCATTTATCCATACCGGTGTAAAAGAAATTTCTGTGAGGAGGAACACGTCAGCAATGAAGTCGAGGGAGGCAATCATAATCATAAAACATGTTTTGAAACTCATTAGAGGTATTATCAACTAATTTTTAAACTTCTCCTACTAGGAAAAATCGAGACAAATCTCTTGGAAGGGAACGACATCGCTTCTAGCGCTCTCCTCCTCTATATACATCAGTGGTTAGTAATTTTGGATATTTCTTCTCTCAGAAAATCTAAACATGGGCGAATTTATGAATAGATCAAAGACTAATTACATTTATTATCAAAACAATATCCCTATTGATACTTTTTCATATATGTTCAATTGTGAATAATTTGTATTCTGATATATCAAATATTGACGGCATCTATAGTTTATTTTTATTTGTTTTCTAATGACTAATCATATCACGCAAGCAAGAAAATTGTAGGGAGAACGAAAATACCCAAACTAACATTTAGGATGCGGTCAGAGCAAATAGAATATAGACAAAACATCGAAACAATGTCAAAAAATACACTTATACCTGCCATCTACAGTTTTGGAATGGACCCGCGATCATTTCAACAATAGTGAGTATAAAAAATTATTCTCTTTCGAATTGCACATAAGATTTTTATTTAAAAAGTGTCCTAGATAGATAGATGGTGCTATTTCTCACTATCATTAAGGTATTTCCTTCAAAATGAGAGAAGATGCAAAAAATTATTCTCGATGAAAAGTTTCTATTGGTTCACATCAGTCATTGTTGCGTTCTTGTCGCCACCGATCAACTGTGATCTCGAAAATGCGACTTGGACCTCAAAAACAAATTATACTAGAACGTCTATCTCTCTTTATTATTTCGAATGATGAGAATAAAAATCTTTGCAAAAGTGTTCCTATATGTGGCGCCTCCCAAGTGCATTTCTTGCTATTGATTTGAATGAATCATCAAATTTTAATCATGTATTATTTCATTTCTCAACGATTCACATTGAATATTTAACAATCTATTGTAATTAGAATACAATTATTATCGATTAAATATTTTTCTTTTATAACAATATGAAATAATTTCTTGATTCAGATATGTAAATATTTATAAAGAAAAAAGCAAAACAATTGTCATTTATTCAAATGTCATTTTATATTTTTATTTTTAGTTAAATAATTATTATCATCAAATGTCTTTGAAATCATTTATCTATAATGATTGTTGTTTATTAATTAATATTGATTTAAATTCACAACGAATTCGTCAGTTACTCGAACGTCGTTTCAAAAGTAATTCAAATAGAACAAGTTTTGATTTTAAATTATTTCCTCCTGAACAACCATCGAATAATGCTAAAGTATCACGTTCATTCTTACGTTATCAACCGAAAATAATATCTACAAATGATTATGAAGAAAATCTATCTACTGATTCATCTTCATCAGAAGAAGAAGATAATGATGATGTATTTTCAACTAATGATGATGATTATCTTAATAAACTAGCAGAATGGGAACCAGAAAATTTTCGACCTACAATCGATGAGGATGATGATGATAACGATGAAGATGAAAATGCAAATATTATTCAATCAACTAGTGAAGAAAATAATAATGAAGATAATGAGACAAATCAGATGGATTATTCAATAGGTAAGATAATAATGAATAAGACAAATGTATTTGAATAAAAAGAAACACAAAGTTTAGATCTTTATTATATAAAAAAACAGCATATATCTAAAAGTTTTTAGTAGTATTGATAAGAAATATTTTATTACAAAGAAGAAGAAAAAAAAAACATGAATCTCTTAATATCCGATTTGAATTGTAATTTTTGTCTGTATGATGACGGAGTGGAGACAATCGAAGATTTATCAACTGAACCTTTTGATGCAATTCGTTACAATGAATTATAGATTCAAATATATAAGAACAACATATTTTGTTTTTTTTTTCTCTATGATATCAAGCATTTTATTTCGATAATATCTATGCGTAACAATAATTTTTTTATTTTGCGCATTCAATATGAAAACTAATCGCGTAGACTAATGCACTTTTTCATGTTCTAAAAATACACACAGTACCTGTATTTGTCATTGGCTCCTATATTATATAGTGTACGGATATACAGGTGTCATAACATACCTGTAAGGGTGTCTCAAAAATTCTAAAATAATTTCGAAATGCATCCTTCCCACAATTTAACAAAAGCAACTCTTCGAAATTTTGACAAATGATTGTACTTACGTAGTGCTAGATAACTACAAAATTTGAAATCTATAGTTTTTAATATAGATAAAAACCTCTGACAATACTATCATGTATTATTTTTTCAATTTTCCTGACCATCTCGGTTATTATTTTCAAACCAATACAATTTTTCGAAATAAAAATGAAACACATATCAATTTACTAATATTCATGTATTTGATTACGATCTGAATCCATCATTGATTCTAATCAGCATTGAAGTAAAAAAAAAATACTAAACTTCTTTCGTTTCTTTTTAAACATGTTTTTCTATTTATAACCTTATTTTCTTCTTCGTACCTGATTGTTCGACATTATATTCGTTTGAATTGATTAGATAATCAATTCGTGTTGGTTTGTTTTTTAAACAAAATGTCGAACAATCAGGTACGGCGAAGAAAATAAGATTATAAATTGAAAAACATGTTTAAAAAGAAATGAAAGAAGTTTAGTATTTTTTTTTACTTCAATAATGATTAGAATCAATGATGGATTCAGATCATAATCAAATACACGAATATTAATAAACTGATATTTGTTTCTCTTTATTTCGAAAAGTTGTATTTTATTTTTAAAATAATAATCGAGATGATCATGAAAATTGAAAAAAACAGTACATTCTATTAAAAATTCATAAGCATCACAAACTAGTCTTTCCTTTTGATAATCGTATGATTATTTTTAAGTAAAGATAATTTAAATTTGAAGCTTTGTACAATAGAGATACGTATCAACAGGAAGAAATTTTTTGACGAAAAAAAGAAAGTGGTTTGCTAAAATATTTGAAATACACGTAAGTTGACTCCGCTTGAGATCCTAATTCATAATGTCACATTAGTTTTTCACTCAAATAGTAATCTTCTTATCGAAATCTGCTTTTTTTTTCTCTCGATGTTTTTATACCATTTGAAAGCGTTTGAAAAATACTATCGAATCAAATTACACTAGTCTAGTCGCTAATGAGATGAATCGATAACAGAGTTCTACAGGGTAAGACTTTTTTTTTGTATTCTCACTCTACCCTAAGATTTTCAAGTTTTGACATATGTCAATATGAAGTTTTTGTTTCATTATATTTCAGTACATTTTATTCATTTTTCAATGATAATCAAATAAAAAAATTTTCGTAAGAATGAAATGTCATTAACAATATTACCACTGAGTAGATAGTTCAATAATCATTTATCCCATCAGTTCAATATTGATTCTTCTTTTTATCAAAACTTAATTTTATTTTAACACATCGACTAACTTCTTCTAAACCGGAAAGATGCCAAGAGTGTATTCGAAGTTGTTTGCCCTCTTTGTACTCTCCAGGACTCTAGTAAATAAAAAGTGCTGATTATCATCAACAGTTAAGTTCAATGTATATATGACCGTCATTGACTTTTCAATCTATCTATTCATAGCATAAATAAGTGTTATATGACTAATTCTATTACAGCTCATTTTCAAACATCTTGTCTAATAGTTTTTGACATAGAAGAAATCGAATTTCTTGCGAGCACCAATTTTAACAATTATCGACTTTCTTCATTCGACTTATTATTCGATTAATTAAAATCTGTAATATTTGAATTTTTTTGTCTAGTTGAAAATGCTCCTACAACTCATACTGAAGATCTTCTTGTTACATTTATTCATCGTCCTCTTAAAACTGAACCAATAAGTTATGATAATAATATATTTCAATATCCACCACAATTAGATGGTCAAATAGATTTTTCATCAACAAAATCTTCAACGGGATCAAATCGAACTATTAATAATAAAAATTTAGATGATATTATAGCTAAAGTAAAAGCAAAAACTTCTCAACCAAGTCGTGCAATAGAAATACATAGAGTTCCATTATCAACAAATAAATGTCGTTCACATGATGATATAAAAAACAAATTTTTAAATCAAACTATAAAAACAAAATCTTTACCAATTCCTCCAAAAACAAATCGAATAAAAGAACAAACAAAAAAAATTAAACCACGATTATTATCAACAGTATTAAAAAATAATGAAGACGCAATTCGACCACTTGAAACACGAATACCATCAATACAAACAAATAATCAAGTTAGTCTTTATATACATATATATATATATATGAAAAATTCTCTTTCTTTTTTTTTCAGAAATCTTCTCGAACATCATCGACTAGTAATTTACAATCACCAATATCAAAACAACAAGATCAAAAACAAAATTTATTAAATCGACAACGTAGACCTTCTCGTAAGTTATCTGTTTTTCTTCATTGAATTTAAATTTAACTTTTTTTTAGAACAACAAATAAAATCTTCTTCGAATAATAAACAAAAATATAATCTACAACCTAAACAATCTAAAGAAAAATCTGCATCAGTTCATATGACATTAGCTGAACAAAAATTAAATCATTATCAACAATTAACATCTTCAATTTCAAAAACATCAAATTCTAATACTATTTCATCAACAATAAAATCAAAATCGAAAGAATTTATAAAAAATCAACCAAAATTATCTAAAGTATGTTTTCTTTTTTGTATTTAATTATCAATTCAAATAATCATATAAGACATTTAATGTCTTTAGTCAACCAATGATATATCTGTTCAAAATTCAGAATCAACAACTCCAATTTTAAATGATCATAATCAACATATAAAGAAAAAACCACAGAAAATAAAACGTTTAAATAAAAAACAAACAAATTTATTATTAAATAATCAATCACATATACATATTACCAAACAAAAACCAAAAGAACATAATAGTAAAGTTTTTTTTAAGTTTGTATTTTTTTCTCTTATGTTCTATTTGTTAGTTATTCAAAAACCAAAATTGGTAAGTCATCAATCGGAACCATTGATTCATACAACAACTTCTAATGATAATATTAATAAACGACCAGAAAATTTCTTTAATGATTGTATTATAATTGATGATGATGAACAAGAAGAATATAACAATGAAAATAACAACAATAATATTAAAGATGATGAGATACAAGAAATTGAACAAAAACAGTGAGTATTTAAAATAAAATATTTTAAAAATACTTCTGACATTTAAAGAAAGGAAAAACTATTATCGATTGAATATTTTTGCTTTCTTAAGAGATCAGTTTCAAATAAATTATCGTTTATATTTTTGAGAATAAGCAAGTATCTCATACTAATAATGAAGATGTCAATCGTTATACATATATAGCTACTTGACATTCTATTTTCTATGTTAATTTAAAGACATTTTTCATATATATCTTCTAGTTCTGCCTCCGCCATTGGTTTGTTTTTGTGAAAGAATAGCTTTGAAAAATAAGTTTTCAGCAAGCATTGTTTTACTAGGGAATTTCACAAAATGATAGATCACTTTTAAATTCAAACTTTGAACAAATAAAGTTCTCAACAAGACTAGTTCATTGTGACTTTCTAACCTATGGTGTAAAAATCTTAGTACAAAATATTCACTTATTTTTGAAAAAGCTGGTTAAAGCTAGAAGTAGTTAATTAGAATTAGACTTTTCTGATCTTTCTGAATATGTGTCCAGAATTTCTTTCTAGAGTAAGATTGGACAACTATTTTCAGAAGGTCCAAAATAGTGTTACAAAGCGTACTATTTACAATTTTTGAAATAGCAATTTTTCGATCAATGCCAATTTCCATAGAAGTTAACTCTTTAGTGGAAACACATAGATGAGGTTTTGCTTATTGTAATATCTCATTTTATACAGAATTCAATAATGTTGAGTTGAAGCTGTTCCAAGACACAAACTAAGGACTGCACCGAAATCACTACTATGCTTTGTACAGACATAATGTTCGACTTTCCCAAAAAAAAAAATTTACTAATAATTATTCAATCTTATCCGAGAAGGAAAATCTGAACATACATTCGAAAATAGCAAAAAAATTTTGATTCTAACCAGTTGTCTTTTTAGCGACCAAAAAATAAACGAATATTTTGTACCAAGACATTCACACCATAGAACTAGCATTTCCTATGCTGAAATATAGATATGAAAACAAAGTTTGCTTTTTTCCGCATTACAAAAATTTTCAATATTGGTATCTAAGAACAGGAAATACTTAGAAATTGCATAGTTTCACAATGAGTTAATTCTGCCGATTGAAAATTGATATTTGTGTAATGTTTGAACTCAAAAGTCAATGATCTGAGCAGTACTATGATATTTTAATGAAAAAGTCGCACAATGGATCATAATTCAACTAGAAAGATGCATGCATATGAATCCTTTTACGTATATCCTAATCTCAATAGTGATTAGAGCCCCGCAGGTCATGAATAACATGCTCTGTCCTGTCAGGACAGGACAAGGTAAGGTTAAAAGATTCTTTACAGGGCAGGTCATAGGTATTAAGGTCATAACCTGTTAACCTGCAGTAGAAATGTTTTCCCTAGTAGGTCTTAGAAGACTCAAAAGAAAAATAGGAGAAGTGATATTGAGTTAGATCAAATCATTTAGAGATATTTTCAGTATGAATAGTAATGATATTTTACTGCAATTATCTCAAACCGAGCATTTCATGGGCTATCCTTGAATATTAACAATATTCATACGCCCGTATTGAAAAGACTCTCCATATTACTTTAATCTATACTGAAGTTTGTCTTAATGATGTGACAAGAACAACAGCATTTTCGTAGTTATCTGTCTGAATGAAGGTATTTTCCTTTGAAATTTAAGTCACACGTGAGAATCCCGTGAAAATTCATGTTATTGTGTGTAATCAAATTGAAATGACGTTCTCTTGCAGAGACAGTTCTTGAGAGGATATCACACTCATAACGAGCTACTATGCAGCCTTTTCTCTCTGTATCATTCTTGTAGGTACTTGAGTAATTTCTTATCGCTCCTTGTTGATGTTGTATCAACATGAAAACAGCTAGAACTATTCTTTAATCCTAATGGTATTTTTGAGTTGAGTGCTTCTATTGATGAGATTCGTCTTTGAATTAGGACAAAAATACACTTATCAGTGGCCATTAGCTGATATGATGACTAAAACATTTTGGCATCAGTTTGTCAAAAGCCTAACATCTTTGAACTGAAAGTTGATGTCGAGTGAAATGTATATTTATTAAAATATGTGAACAAGTAAATTGTGTGATCGATAGCGGTTGTACATAAAATGATCACGAGCAATAAATCTAGAGAGAGTAGGATACATCAAGCAATGGTACACCAAAAACCACGATCACTTAAAGTCTAAATAGACAACTAAAATTATAGATTAATCTATATAATAGAAACTCTACTAAAGTATCCACTGTCTGTAAACGAGAGGTAGCTGATTACCTTATTGCTATCGAGATATTGTATTTTTTTAGCAGAATATCATGATCGCTCTCAGGAACATTGAGTTTGAAATTTTGACTTGCAACTTTGCAAAAAGAGAAAACTTTTTTATTTTAATTTCATTGTTATTATGAAATAAAAATTTTCTTTGATGATCGTTTTTTTTTTTGCTTTCTCTTAAATTTTAATCATATATCTTTTGAAAATTTCATATCAATAAGATAATACCTCCTAATATTTAGCTATTCGATTTCATACGATATTCGTACTCGTGAAAAACTTCTTGATCATGCTGTTCATTCATCATTAATGCATATTAAATGGTTATTTAATCTTGAATATCTTCTTCTTGAACATATACTTATATGTCACGAAAAACATATTCATCCATTAAATAAAATATATGAAAATTCTTCTATAATTAAATATGAACATCCAATAAATTTATCTTATTATAATATTGATCCATCATTTATTTCTATAATAATAATAAATTTTATAAAAATGTTTATTTTACGAAATTCTTTTAATGATCAACAAGAATATTCATTTATACAATGTGGTATAACATCACATATACGATATTTATTAATTGAATTACCAACATATAATCATAATGAAGAAAAAGATATTAATGATAATTGTTTTAAATGTCATCAATATTCATTAATAATAAATATATTATTTGATTTATTATTTGATTTAATTGAATATGATTTATGTGAAATAATATCAAAAATAAAATATCGTTCATCATTAATTGAAGATGATTATTTTACAAGATTTTTACAATCAAATATAACAAAAACAAATTCATATTATCGTATTAAATTAATTATTTATTTTATTGAATTAATTGGTATACATATGAATAAATGTCAAAATAGAAAACAATTTCAATTTAATCAAAATGAAAATAAATTATTTCATTCTATTGAAGATTTTATTCGACATATTATATCTCAAACAAATGAGTAAAAAATTTATTTTATAAATAAACAAATATTTTGTTATTTTATTATTTTAGTTCAATTGATGAAAAAATTTCAATTTGTTTTAATGTTATGGAATTATGTCTTCTATTCGTTAATGAAAAAGAAATTCGAATAGAACAGGTTAATTATTCAATAACAGATGATCGGGACGTTTTTTAGACAAGATGTTTGTCCATTTTTTACTTGTAAGGAAATATTTCCGACGAGTCAAAGGTTATGAGTTTGTACTCTTTTCAAATATGAGCTTAGAAACTTTGTATCAGGTTTTGTTCGAGAGCAGTGAAATAATCTTTGACAAGCTCGGAATTTATTTAGGACGGAAAATTGTTTTATTTTCACTATTGCAATTCGAAACGAAAAAAGTTAGGATCTTTATTTACATATCAGCTTACAGATCAGAAGTTACCCAACAAAATGTACTATTTCTTTCGACAAGACATCTCAGTTTTCGTTTTTCCTAAATACTCATTCATAGATGTTTTACATTGAAAGAAGCTCTTGAAAAAAATGCATATATTCTCATCTAGGTAAACGCTACAGTTTATGAAGGAACCTTGTTCAGCTGTCCCTTTCCGATTTTGACGACTTCTTTGTATCTATATAATACTGCATAGTGCTCTAATAAAAATCTTAAAAGAATTTGAGTTCCTATTGATATTTGACTAAGCTATCAAGGTTGTAATATGTCTATTTTCTTAAGATCCCAGATTTTCTGAAAACTTGTCCTTTCGATTTTTGATCTTAAACTTCGTCTATATCGGGAACTCAACTAGACTAGCTTCTATAAAAAATTCACAAGTTTGAAATAAAGTCTTTTCGAGAATATGAAGCTTTCAAAAAATACATGCTGTATAAAGATCAAAATTTGTAAGTACACTTTTTCCAAAAACTGGAGTAGTCTCTAGAAAATAGACATATTACAAAAACGATAGCTTAGTCAAATCTCCATAAGAATTGAAATCCTTTTAGAGTTTTTATTAAAACACTCTGTAGTATCTATAGGCAAAAATCATTGACATCGGAATGGAGCAGTTGCAAAGATTCCCTCGTTACTTCATATCACATTCTGTAGAAAAATGTCCGTTCTATAGTCTTTAGCATGTTCGAAAAAAGATTTACTGGATAAATAAAAACCTGTTGATTCATCATTAAAAATAATTTTTCAGGTCTTTCGAAGAGTTCTTCGTTACTCTCGAACAAAAACTAAGACAAAATTTCTAAGTCTATATTCGAAAAGAACACAAACTCATAGCTTTTAACTCGTCGGAAGTACTTTATAGTGAATCAACAGTCAACAAACATCTTATCTAAAAATTTTCTGATCACCTGTTATTTTTTTAATAAAAAAAACAAAAGAATTTTTATTCATTTATTTTAGATGGCTTTATTTTTATCAGAACTATGTCAAGATAATTCAAAATGTTTAAATTTATTTCTATTTGATAATAATTTACTTCCTGATATACGTTTATTATTAATAAATGAATTAATTTCGAAAAGCTTTAATTTGAAGTTTATGTCAATTAATTATGTCAATGAATTTTTTCGACAAATTCAAGTAAAATAATTGTTTTATATTTATTCTTTGAAAATATTTATTGTTTTGGTTTTTTCTTTTAGAATATTTTAAATTCGTCAGAAGTAAGTAGAAGAAAGAGTCAAGTAAAGTTCTCTCCACAATAGAAGACTTCCGAATCTGCTAATATGTTCCAGTATGAGTGGGAGACTGTGAGTCTTTTATTGTGTTCTATTTATTTTCAGAATTTTAATTCAAAAAGGCTTTTAAAAGCCCAGAAATAATCCCAATTTCAGTCTTTTTAGATTTTTAAGCTCAAAATCTTGAAAACTAGTTGTATATTCATGGAATGTCAATAGATGTATTTGAACACATATTGTTTGGCGTTTACGATAACATAGTTCGATTTTCGTCAATAGACAGTGTGAATATTTATCTATCTTAACAGTAAACTTCTCGACGAGAATAAACGATCCTGCTTGAATAAATAAAGCATAAGACAGTTTAGAAGATCCGCTTCATCAATTCAGTTGTTTTTTTTAATGACTTCTGCAACTTATTGATGTACATATTAATATCTAAGTTTAGTACGAATGATAGTATTTTGACTTCTAACATCTTAGCCGTGTGTTATCTTCGAGTTGAATAATTTGTAAGGAAAAGTTAATAAAAATTGCGTTGCTTTATTGAAAATGTATCACAGCAATAATTTAATAATCCTTTGTAGTATTTTTCCTTACGAAAAATTCTTTCTCACGGTCATTAGACGCAATTAATACGATGTGCATTCAAACCTATCATACATAAAAAAATCTTTTTCAATAGGGAACATATTCAGTAAAATCTCATTGTCAATTATCTGAAAATAGCGCTCTATCTGTGCACTTTATTCTTCAAATTCTGACATGCTCTTCATACAGAAATGCACATTCCTAACTGGAAAAAATGCCATATTTCTCAGATTAGATGTTGCACTCTGTTCTATGAGATAAGCCTTTTACACCTGAGAGTACATTTCTTTTTTGCAAAAAAATACAAAAATGTTTTTCGAAACAAATGTAAAAACAAAGATCTTAATGTACATTCAATCATTCTCTTTTTCTATGAATTTACCAAAGAAAACAAATAGTCTTGCTTTATGGGGATCTTATGCTAGGTTAGTTTCACAAGAAGGATTCTCAAAATTTAAGATAGCGGTGTCTCAATTGTAAAAAATAATGTGACAGACATCCGTTGATAACAAGCGAGAATTTTTGTAATGTAAGTCAAAAAAAAAGTTTACATTTGTTTAGATATATTTTCATTACTTTTAAATATTATCGAGCTAATCTTCTCGAAATTTTTTCATTGTTTAAAGCCTATAAGTAAACTCAAATATATAAATGTGATTTTTGTTTAATGAAAGAATGAATTTTTTTGCTCGACAAACTCTTTACCAATATTTCTTGTAATCTAATTCTATTCAGTTACATTGTTCCAATTTGCAAATTTTTTATTACACTCTTCCTGGTAAATTAGGCATACTCAATGCATCAAATAGCTATTCAATGTATAACGCAGATATGAGTAAGATGATCCCGGGATCAAAAGCTACTAATTCTGCTCATGTCTAATGTAATTGGACTGTAAAGGATGAGAGTTCGATACAGATACTGATATGAATTACGCAGAATTGTTAGTTTTGATATATCGATGCATTCGTTTTGTCTAATCTTATCTTTTGTTAGTTTATATAATAACAACAAAGTACGTCTTATGTATCTTCCTAAGGTTTCTTTTTTCTTATTTGATCATACACTAAATTAAAATTTACTTTTTAATAGAAATATAATTAATGTGAAGTTTAGTAATTGATTGTTGGAGTTTTTTTTTTTTTTTTATTATAGCCAATTAATGATTTTGCATTATTACTTCTGAGAAGTTTATTTACAACTTATGCTGATTTGATTACTGGTATGTAAATATTCTTATAAAATTTGATGGCAAAAAAAAATAATGTTTTTTATTTTATAGAAATCAAAGTATTTCCTTTTATGTATACAAGTTTTGTTCAACAATTAACAAATACATTACGAAATCAACTTGAATTAGTATTCGTTAAATTAATAGAAGTTTCTTCTAATAATTCGATTTATTTCGAACAAATGAAACGAACATTAATATTCTATCGTCTTCTAACATGTCGATGGAATAAATTGTGAATTAGTGTTAGTTATTTCCTGTTTTTTTTGTACAGTCTGTGTTTTCTTTTTCTTCTTTTCTCATTTATATTCTTCAACGTAGTCAGATGTATATTTATTACTATAATTTTTTTTGTCCGGTGTTTCCTTGTTGTTGTTGTGAATTCTTTATGGTTTATTCATTGTAAAAAAAAAACAAGTAGATTTTTCTCTCTTCAAAAAAACAAAAAACAAATCAAAACGATCAAAATGTTTATGTGTAAATATTTCATTAACATATCTCATCTGAATCAATCGGAGAGAATTAAGACAATATATGTATCAAAAAAGAAAAAAAAAATCACAAATTTTTCCTATTTCTATTCATTAGATTTATATAAAAGAAAATATGGAAAAAGATAATAATAATAATAATAATAACGATGAACGATTTGAATCATCTGCTTCAACATTGATCAATGACGAACAATTAGAAGGTAAAAAAAAAAGAAATATTTTAAACAAAAAAATGTCTTTTAATGAATGAGTGAACTAGAATAAATTTTATTGATATTAGATTGAATGAGAGAAATTTTGGTTGGTACAAAAAAAGTAAATACCTTGTTAAACTAACTTGTCGGAAAAAGAAAATAGTCATAAGAAACATTCATTTTTTATCTGTTAGTATTAGAAAGCAAATCTGTAAACTAAAATGGATTGAATAAAAGCCAAGAGGCAGCGATGTCATATGGTTTTTTTTTCGTAGCGTTGATGATCTCGAATATGATTCGATTAAATAACAATACTTTCGATCTAATCTGAGGAAATAATCTATCAAAATCGATAGTTTACTTATGAGGGTTGTTCCTCGATTCATTAATAATCTTATTGGTACGGAGATACTGCATCTTCAAGTCAATGTCATGATCTCTCTCAGGAAGTTTCGAGTTTTGACTAAAAAATTGTAAAGAGGCAGGTCTTAATAAGAATTGTTCATTTTGAAAGTTTTAGATCTTTTCGTTGTTCCTATCCCAAAACACAGCTATAATTAGTGTCTTCTACGTCACTCACATACACCAGCAGATTGAATATTCTCATAACTATTCTCGTTAAGATCTATCTCTATGCAAAAATTCAAGTCAAAATTCGATAATCACTTTTGCTATTGTTTCTGAAGGAGACCATCGCATTGACTTAAAAATGCAATATCTTCACAGCAATACATTCAAGCCCCTCAAAACTCTTTTCACAGTATTCATAGCTCATTAAAATTGATAAATCTGTTAGAGAACTTCGTTCGAATAATCACATTTCGACTGACATTCTATTAGTTCATCCGATTGAGAATTCATTTAATGTATATAGTTTTCATTCATAAATTGATTTTTTTTTTCTTAGATACTACCACTAATGATGTTTCTCAAATAATGAATGATCTCTTAACACAAATCGAAAGTGAAATATCTCCTAGTGATTCATCAACATTTACAAGTTTTGTTGTTGAAGATATTGTAAAAAAAATTCGTTTAACAGCATTAGCACAACAACAATCATCAAGTACAGATGATATATCATCACCTTCACTTTCAAGTTCGATTGTTGATGTTCCATCAATGCAATCAAGTCGTTCAATATCTCCATCACAAACAATAAATGATTCAAATCAAATATTATTACCAATTGATAAACGTATTCTTGATGATATTGAATTATATTCACGTGAATTAGCACAAGAATTTGTTACAACTGTTGAACAATTAACATTATCTTTACATAATATGTCAGCAACAAGTGTTTGTTGTTTACAAACATATCGTGATGCTGTTGGAGAAAAATTAAATGAAACTATTGAAATTAATATTAAAACAATTTATTCATTTATGGCACAAGCTGAACAATTAAGTGCACAATTAGCGCCGATTTATGAATTACAAAAAAAGATCACATATATAAAACAATTACTTGATATTTTATCACAATCTATTTAACTTTCTTTTATTCTACAATTTATTTTCTTTTTATTTAAATTTAAATATATATATATATATATACCCAAATGTATATTTGTTTTTTTGTTCTTGAAGATCAATTTATTTTAATATGAATAGTAAATCAAAATTTAAAACATTAATTATTATTGATCTTGAAACAACTGGTTTAATATATGATGAGCCTAAAATTACTGAATTAGCAATGATTGCTGTAAATATGTAAGTGTCAATATAGAGTGAACTAAAAATACCTTGACTAATAAGAACACTGAATATTTCTCGCCTGCTTTTATTACCCGAGCTGAGTTTTTTTTCTTCACTAATAAAAGACTGTTTTAAAGTTTTTATTTACTAGAAAACTATCGATGGCTACTGTTTTGAATTAACACTATTGACTTCGATAAAGAAATATAGTACTGACTGGGAGTATTTTCTTTGACTTCAGCAGTTCTTAAGAATGCATATTTGAAATTTTTTGGCTTGTGTAATATCTTACAAATATAAGTCAATGAGATTAATCCTGTTTCGATCATTTGAATTAAAGAAAAGTTATGATAGTGTTCTTCTCACGATGAATTCTATAACTCAAGAACGGAAGAAGTTGATGATTTGGTGAATCTTATCTGAAACTTAACAGAAATTTCTTTTATCATCGAGAAAAAAACTCCGTTCGATTGATTAAAACAGACCTATTGAATTTTTTATTATTATCTAGTGCCACATTGGAAGAAATGAAAGCTGATGAAGAATTACCTCGAATATTAGTAAGAGAGAAAATTAAAAATATATCATTTAATTTTATATGAATTGGTTTTTTTTGTTATTAGAATAAATTTGTTAAATTTTTTGATCCAATAAAATTATTACGTAGTTCAGTAGCTGAATTGACTGGTAAGAGTAAAGATTCATCGTTTGACATTGATCGTTTTTTTTTTGTTCTAGGTTTAAATAATCGTATGTTGATAGATTATGCACCATTTAATCGTGAAACAGTTATTGCAATGGAAGCTTTTCTAAGTGATTTTCAAAAGCCAATGTGTTTTGTTGGTATGTTTATATTTAATCAAGATTTTGATTTTATCTTGAGTTAAAAATTTTTTTCTGAATATTCGAAATTCAATTATTTTTAGAATTTCTATTAATATCAAACTTGTTGGTATAGTAGTCTATAAGTAAATAGTAGATTCAATTACAATTTAGATTGTGAAAGATGAAAATTGAATAATAGAACTAAAATAAAAATTTCTTACTTAATGTCATCAAATATATTCTTAAGTATTCGGTCTTTTTTCCGTTTATTATATGTCAACATCTTTTTAAAAAAAAATTAATTATTTTTTAATAAGTAGAAGCAATTTCTTTTTAGTGCGTAGATTCTATTATTTTGTACTACTTAAATTTAATTTTACTATTAGAAATATACATGTCAGAATTATGTTTACAAAAAAAAAAAACAAAAAAATGAAATTATTTTCTTGTTTTTAGCACATAATGGTAATTTATTTGATTTTCCCATTTTATTCAGTGAAATTAAATCTGCACTATCCAGTCCTTCATTTTATGCTAATACTACAACTACTAATCATAATAACAATAATAATAATAATAATAATAATAATAATGAATGTATTTCTGAAACGAATACAACTATTGCAAATGATAATATATCTTTAGCTTCTCTTACAACAAAAGATTCATCTATACAAACAATAACAACAACTGATGATTATAATCAAACTTCATTATTATCTATTGAATGTGCTGATTCGCTTGTTTTCTTTCGAGAAATACATCGATTACTTAATGATAAAGATCTAGTTCAATATTCCATTGAAAATATTTCATCAGAATCTTCTGTCATATCCAATCAAAATGAATCTCAAAAAAATTTATCCATTAATTCAAATGAATTAATAACATCTCCCAATCATAATTCATCATCTCATCGTGGATATGTTGAAATACCTATTAAATATATTCCTTCACAAGATCCAATACGACAACAATTATCAATGAAACTTAGTAAAATTTATGAACGAGAATTTAATCATAAAACATCTCAATATAAATATCATCGTGCTGAAGATGATTGTTTAATGCTTTTAGCTATTTTAAAACGTTATCTACCAGATTGGCTTGAATGGATAGAATTAAATAATCAACCATTAAGTCATTTTTCTTCTTTACCATTTACATCAAAAAAACAAACTTTATCAAAACCTATTGAAAATAAAAAACGGCCATTGAAATTTTAATTCAGACATTGTTATTTATGAAAATCCCTTGTGTTATAATTATTTTGTTTTTCTTTCAGTTTTTACTTTTTCTTTTCTTTTTTTAACAGTTTCTCTTCTAGCTATTCGATTAAAATAATAGAAAGTAACTACAATAATGGAATATTTAAATTATTCAATGTAAAAATAAAAAAAAAGTATGATGTTGTTTGCAGGAAAGCAATAATAAATTATTGACATCGAGAAGCAAACTACCGACTAACAGGTTCCGTTTTTTCTTCAAAGATTTTTTTTTCCTATTTCTTTGTGTACATTATTACATTACTCACAATCATAACAAGGTTTATTCTTTCTCGGTGTTGTATACACCGGTCGCATTTTATATAAATCTTTGTTTGGTGTATGGAGATATGACGCTTTAAAAACATGAATTTTTTACTTTTCTTTTCTTCCTTTTTCTTTGCTACTTAATGGTTATTATTTTTCTTTTCGTCTAACCACTCTTCTTCTTAGTGTAACGATTATTACCCATATATCTTTCAATTTCAGTTATTTACTACTAAAATTCTAAAACAACGCTATACATATCACTAGAACATTTTTTTGTAAAATAATAATAATAATGAATACATTAATGGAAAATAATATCTTATTAAAAACTGATTCATATAAAGTATCACATTATAAACAATATCCAAAAGAAACAATATGTGTTTATGCTTATTTGGAAAGTCGTGGTGGTGATTATCCAGAACAAGTGTTTTTTGGTTTACAATATATATTAAAAAAACATTTAGTAGGAAAAGTTATCACTAAAGAATATCTTGAACAAGCAATTCAATTTTGGAATCAACATTTTGGTTATGATCTTGTTGATCGTGAAATGTGGCAATATATTATTGAAAAATATGATGGACATTTACCAATACGTATTAAAGCTATACCAGAAGGTACAGTTGTACCAACTGGAAATGTTTTAATGACTGTTGAAAATACAGATCCAAAATGTGCATCATTAACAACATATTTAGAAACAATTTTATTACAAGTTTGGTATCCAATAACAATTGCTACAAATTCAAGAGAAATTAAAAAAATTTTAGTAAATATAATTCATTAAAAAAAAAAGAAAAGACAAAAAAAAAGATGTTTTTTATTTTATTTAGTTACGATCATTAAAACGAACAGGTGATCCAAGAGTAATTAAAACACAATTACATGATTTTGGATTTCGTGGTGTATCATCTTATGAAACGTCAGCAAGTCGTATTCTAATTATATAAAAATATTTATTTTATTTACTATATTGGTTTTATATTTGAAATATTTAGTT
Source organism: Rotaria sordida (assembly GCA_905250125.1). NCBI lineage: Eukaryota > Metazoa > Rotifera > Eurotatoria > Philodinida > Philodinidae > Rotaria > Rotaria sordida. The sequence continues at coordinate 53,468 of CAJNOL010000102.1, forward strand.
GGTGCATGTGCACATTTAACTTCATTCTATGGTACAGATACGATATCGGGTTGTGTTTTAGCTCATAAATATTATTCAGCTAAAGAAATGGCTGCTAATTCAATTCCAGCCTCAGAACATTCCACAATGGTTAGTTGGACACGTGAAAAAGAAGCTGAAGCCTATTGCAATATGTTAGGTTTGTTTAAATAACAAAAAAGAAAATATATTTCGAATATACAATTTCTCTCTTTTTTTTTGTTTTTGAAAATAGATATGTATCCAAAAGGTATCATTGCATGTGTATCTGATTCATATGATATTTATAATGCATGTGAACATATTTGGGGTGAACAATTGCATGATAAAATTCTAGCACGTGATGGAACATTAGTTGTACGATCTGATTCTGGTATGCATTCTCAAAAGGAGAGAGAAAAAAGAAAAGAAAGGTTTTTCCATCAAATTTTTTTAAGAATTGATTCGATTGAAATTTATATTCTTTGCAATTTTAATTAAGTTTATTTAGCACGTAGGAAAATAATATTTTATTTTAAGTAAATAGGTTTTTTTCTGGGACATGTGCAATGTTGATGTGAATATTGAACAGTGAGTCAACGATACAGGATTCACTAAAGCACTGACTATATTGACAGTTGCATTCGCTGCAATATTGTTACACCAACTTTATCAAAATATACCCTTTCTCTAGTAATGTGTTCCCATACTTCAGTGAACAGTGATAACAGTGTGTCGGTCTGCGCACTACCTAAACAGACGAAGGAACCTCTTCAGTAGATTTCAATAATTTTTTTGCCTACAGATACTATTACATAGTGTTCTAATAAAAACTCTAAAAGGATTTCGATTTCTATTGATATTTGACTAAGCTATCGAGTTTTTCATATGCCTGTTTTCTAGAAGCTCTAATTCTTGGAAAACTCATATTTTCGAATTTCGACAAGAGTTTCAAAATATAGATTAATTTTCATAGATAGTCTATACAACATGCATTTTTTTTTCAAAACTTCATATCTCGAGGAGATTTTGTCGAATACTTGTGAATTTATTTTAAAGAAGTTAGTCTACTTGAGTTCTCTATATACATCAAGTTTCAGATCAAACTTCGAAAATATGAGTTTTCCAAGAGCTTAGAGTTTCAAGAAAATAAACATATACGTATAAAATTCGATATTTGTGTCAAATATCAATAGGAACTAAAATCCTTTTAGAATTTCGATTAGAACAGTATGTAGTATCTATAGGCCAAAAAAATTATTGAAATTTGGAAAGGGTCAACTAAAGAGGTTTGTCTCAAGATTCGATGATCAGTAAACTGAAACTGCACATCCCTAGCTTTTTCTGTTGTGTTATTGATATATTGATTCCTATTAAAATTGAATAGTAAATTTCTTGGTTATTATAACCTGAAATTTAATGTTTATTGATGAAATAAAATTCTATTTTCACTTGTGGCATTGTTTTATATTAATTTTATTTATCTATAGGTGATCCATTAGAAGTTCTTGAACGTTTAATGAATATATTATATGCTAAATTTGGTGGATATGTTAACGAAAAAGGTTTTAAAGTTCTCGATAAACATGTTCGATTAATTCAAGGTGATGGTGTTAATATGAATTCAATTAAAAATATTGTTAATTCATTTGAACTAAATGGTTTTTCAACAGATAATATTGTATTTGGTAGTGGTGGTAAGTTTATATATATATATTTTTATTTTTCACTGTTTTTTGAATGAAATTTTTCAATTATTTTTAGGTGCTCTTTTACAAAAATTTGATCGTGATACAATGAAATTTGCAATGAAATGTTCTTTTGTTGAAATAACTGGCATGGGTGGTTTACCAGTTGCTAAAGATCCAATAACTGATAAAGCCAAACGTAATAAACCTGGTCGACTTAAATTAGTTAAAGAAACAAATGGTAGTTATCGAACATTAAGTAGTTTAGAACATAACAATGAATATGACTTAGCCGAAGATCAACTTGTAACTGTTTTTGAAAATGGAAAGCTTCTATGCGAATATTCATTTGATACAATACGTGCCAATTGTGATATTGATATTAATCGTCTCGAATTTATGCATATTATGTAGGATAATTTCATTTAAAAATTGAACATTTTATAATTCTCGATGTATGAGGTCATTAGCCTCTGCTTTCTTTCTTTCTTTCTTTTTTACTCTATACATTCATATTCACATGTATTTCTTTTTTTTCTATGTTGTCAGTATATAATTAAATAATAACAAGAATGAAATTTCAATAAAAAAGAAAAACTTATATTAATATACTTAACTAATTTCTTTTAGAAGTTTACTTCGTTTTGAAATTATGAACGATAATAATAACAATCAAAATAAAATAGCTATTCAACGTTTTGTTGAATATATACAAATAAAAACAGTACAACCTGAACCAGATTATGATTGTGCTTTCAAATTTTTAAAGAATTATGCCCAAGAACTTGGTTTACAATATCGTTTAATTAAAATTGATCAAGATCGACAAGCAGCCGTGTTAACTGTATATTACTTTTAGTTTTTCAATATTAAAAAAAAACATATAATATGTTTGTGTTTTAGTGGTTATCATCATCAACAGATAAATCAATTTTACTCAATTCACATATTGATGTTGTACCAGTTTTTGAAGAACATTGGATAGTTCCACCATTTTCAGGTGAAATTCGTGATGGAAAAATATATGGACGCGGTACACAAGATATGAAATGGTAAATAAATTTAAAAAAAATACTAATAGAACATATAATAGAATTTGAAATATAAAAAACTAAACAGAAATGATTTATTAATTGAATAATCATTTGTTTTAGATTTTCAAAAGAACTGCTATTAAATTATATTTCTTCTAATTTATCAATTAATGTCTTCAATGGAAAGATGACGTTTTTTTTAATAGTATGATAGAGTGAATGTCTAGAAAGGAAACAAACGACAGATATTTTAACTCTTTTTTTTTTATTGAATATAAGAAATATTTTGAGAGTTTGAAGGTTGTGTCAATTTTCTCATTATAGAATTTAACATTGATTAATGTCTTTAGAAAAATCCTCACAATAGACATATATATATATATATATATGTCATAGTCTGTAAAAAAGAGAACATAAAAGAGAATCTAAATCTCTTTCTCTACACTTCAAAATATCTTTTAGATTATAGTTCAGAGGATTAATAATATTCAGATTGTATTATATTCTTATTGAAATATAATGTGTATTCTAGTAGGTAGAAAACTACAGTTAGTTTGAAATGATTCTGCTGTTTTAATTCTCTATAAAATTAAACAAGAATATTAGATCTAATCTTTAAAGTTGCCGAGAAAGAATCGAAGAACACTGCACTCCTTCAATATGTATTGATTTTTAGAGAATGTCTCCTCAACCATTTTTCAGTACTTTTCTATTTTGTTTTAGGCAAGCAAGACATAGTATAGAAACTATATTGTGACAATAGGCATAACTTTTTGTCATGATGTGCAATGATGAACATTTCGAAAGAATATAATGACACAGAAATCAGCTTCTTCACATTGAGTAGCAAATCCTATATTTAGTGAAACTATTTATTTCCACTAAGTACAAACTTCAACTTTTATCATGAGTGTTTCATCTTTTTTTTCAGAGATTTTCTTGCAAATTGATTGAGACTTTACGTTGGAATATTCTAGTTTGATTGTCCTTCATAAAGTTTCTCCAATCTGTATGAAAATTGATATACAAATCGATGGTTATCGCAAACTTTCATAAACATAGCTGATCCTTTTAAATATCAGTATATAATAGGATAATTGTTCCTTTGATACTGTCAGGCATAGGCATCGATCGAATGCCAGATGACAGATGATTATTTCCTGAAAAACATAAACATCTGAATACCAGTTGTTGTATTATTAGAAATGAGTACATAATAAACAAGTCGAATGCTGTCCAATTTTCGTAACTACTTTTAATGTTAGATCTAATGCTTCCGCATGATGTTCTGGAGAATTGAACAGCGACTTGTTTGAAGGTTCAGGGCAATTTTCTATTTATAAACGTCACTAAAATGAATACAAAAGTTGAATAGTACCATTATTTATGGTGTACCCACCTGTTATTATCTTGTAAAAATATAAGATCATATCAAGATGCCTTGAAATTCTTTTTCATGCATTTTTGAAATAAATTCTCTGAAGGTTAATACCTTCTTCGATGAACACCAATTATAGTTTCGATAATTGATTTGGAACTTCCACTAGGTTTAATTCTCAGTTTATTCTTTTAAAAAAATTTTATTTTATTAATGATTTAATACTTTTAAGTTTAATATATATTATTTTGTTTAAATAAATTTCTATGTTCTTTAGTGTTGGAATTCAATATTTGGAAGCTATTCGACGTCTTAAAACAGCTAAATATGAACCAAAACGAACTATTCATTGTTTATTTGTTCCTGATGAAGAAATTGGTGGTATTAGAGGAATGAAAGTATTAAGAACACTTGATGAATTTAAAGATTTAAATGTTGGTTTTGTTCTTGATGAAGGTAAACTAAAAAAAATCAAAAATTTTAAACTTATAATTATTTTGTTTTTTTGTTTAGGTCTAGCTAGTGAAACAGATGTCTTTCAAGTTTTTTATGGTGATCGTTGTGCTATTTGGATTGAAATAACAGTTAAAGGTAATACTGGTCATGGATCACGTCTTATTGAAAATACAGCTGCAGAAAAAGCTCAATTTCTTATTAATGAAATGTTAAAATATCGTACTAATTCAAAAGAATGTTTAGAAAAAAGTCAAACAACAGATAAACCACTTCAATTAGGTAATATAACAACAGTTAATTTAACAAAAATGGGTGGTGGTGTTCAAATAAATGTTGTACCTGATCAATATACATTAGGTTTTGATTGTCGTATTGAACCAAATAGTTATGATTCATTTAAGAAATTTTTGGATGATCTTATTCAACGAGTACCAAAAGAAAATAATAATGAAATAACAATTAATTATCTACAAGATTCAGGTCCACTTGTGCTCACTGATATTGAGAAACCATCATGGTGGCTTAATAGTTTTAAACGAACATGTGAAGAAATGAAATGTAAATTAAATTGGACTATATTTCCTGCTGGAACTGATGCTAGATATTTACGTAATGTTGGTTATCCAGCAATTGGTTTTTCACCTATGATAAATACTCCTGTTCTTTTACATGATCATAATGAATATTTACATAAAGATGTTTTTCTTCATGGTATTGAAATTTATGTTAAATTAATTGAAAATCTTACAAGTGAAACAATATGAAACTAAAGAAAACTTAAAGCAAAATAATTTGAATGATAGACAGAGAGTATAATATGATTTGTTATTAATTCTTTTTTTTTTACCTTTAATTAACTTTTCACTTTCAATCATAAGCGCAAAATATCTACTTTATATTACCCAACAATAAAAGTAATTTCACAATTTGCATGCTACAATTTTTCTTGCTGTTTATTTATTCTCTATCCACATGGATTAGAAATGCAACGATGACGGTGATCACCAGTGCAATCGTACACCATTACACCCTTCATTCCTAATAGTGATGTATAACTCAATTAGACTACCTTCTTTTAGAATAAATTCATCGGTTTTGAAGAAAGTCTCTTCGAGATATGAAGCTTTGAAAAAATGTATGTTATATAGACTATCTATGTAAAAGAGTCTATACCTTGAAAGTTTCATATTTTGAAGAAACTTTGTTCAAAACTTTTGAATTTTTGTTTTATAGAAGCTAGTTTAGTTGAGTTCTCTATATGCGCAATATTTCAGATCGAAATTCGATAGCTAATTCAAATATCAATAGAAACCGAAATTCTTTTAGAATTTTTATTAGAATACTATATATTATCTATAGGCAAAACAAAAATCATAGAAATCACAAGGAAACAACAGAAGAAGTTCCCTTGTAAATCTTTTTCCAATCATGAAAATCGAACTCCAGACTTTCGACAAACTTCCTATAGATTTGGATTTTTGTCTTTTGTTTGATAAAATTTAGTGATTTTTCTTGAAATGGTCTCTTGAGCGAAAAACTCGAAATCAATCCAAGATCATCATAGTTTTATCATAGATTTACTGTTAGTCTATACACACATGTTTAGATCAGTGTAAAGGTCTACGTAAGACAGATACACTGCTGTCACTGGCGGCATGATGTGGTGGTGTATGGTGCACCGTTACTGTTGCATCCTCAGTATGGATTATGTATCAACTTTGCAATTTCATACTACAGTTAGATTTTGTTTAGACAAAAATTTTTGTTATGAAAATATTATTTGTCGAAAATTTCTAAATTTAAATTTTAGATCTTATCTATTTTTATTTCTTATACTAATCATTCAAAATGGTCGTAGCTATGTAAGTAAGAAAGATAATTTCATATAATTGTGTTGTTCAGATAAGAATTTTGAACAATCAAGTCCTTTTGTTTTTTTTGATAATATGAATTTAAATTTTTTTTGTTTTATTTATTTATTCATTCCTCTAGAGTTATTTCATTACCAAGTGGTTCATTCAAATCACCAGCTGAAGCAGCTGAATTTTATTTAGATAAATTAGAAAAAGGTGGTGCAAAAAAGACTCGTCCATTTCAAGTTGATCTAGTCAGCTATACTCCATGTTCGTTATAGAATATTAAATTTTATCTGCGTTTTTTTGTTCTATCTATTTGAATCTATTGTTTTTTTTTTTAAGTAATACCAAATTCTAAAGTCGTTCATGTATTATCACATTCTGAATATCCTGCATCATCATTTGCTTATGCTGAACAATCAAATTGTCAAATGCTTGTTGCCGATAATACATTTATTGCTTTAATGAATAAATTAAAAACATTACGTGCATTTGAAATACGTTTACAAAAAATGGAAGCAAGAGGTACACGTTTAGAATATCAAGATTTTCTTATTAATCTTGGAACTGTTAATCAATCACAAACAACAAAAGGATTAATTCTTGAAGTAAATAAAACTAAAAAGAAAAACACTAAATAATCTCCTTTTATATGAATAATATTTTTTCAAATATCTTTTATTATATTGATCTATATATTTAGGTTGCTTATGTTCCAATGGATGAAACTCGTGATGGTTATTGTTTAATTCAAGAATTTTTACAATCATTTCTTAATATGACAAAACAAACAATACAAAGATTAATAACAGATCAATTAAGTAATTGGTTACGATCATTGAAGGATAAAAAAGATTCAGAATATACACCATCTATAACTTTATTACAATATCTCGATATACTTCTTGCTATGAGAAATAAACCCAATGAATAAATATGTATATGTATTATTATTATTATTATTATTGCTATTGATTTTCTTTTTCTTTTGATTATTTGTATATGTATGTGAGAAATAGAAAACAAATAAGTAAATAGACAAAAAAAAACAACTTAAAATCATTGTTCACATAAAATATTTGGTGGTTTGTTTTTTTTTTGTTGGTAAGAAATTTTGCTTACCGGGAAAATCGGCTTGAATGAAAAAGATACATAGAAAAGATAGACTTGATTAATGAAGAGTAATAGACTAATTTCGCACCCATACAAAAGGTTAAATTACAAAAAGAAGAAAAATACGATACAAGGCACCATTCGAGAAAACTAAATGGAAAGGAGGGTTCACAATTGACAATTCACACAAAACAATCAAAATGACTAACAGACACAAAACACAAAAAAAGTAAAGATTTTGATTTGTGGTATTACATAAGACAAAAGAAACTAAAAAAACAAACAGAAAAAATGCATTAAAAACATAAATTGATATTAAATAAAATACCCATGACTATCATATGATAATCAACAAAGCAAAATAAAAGATAAGCTCATGCAAAATAAACAGAAAATAAAAATCTTCCAGAACAAACAACAACAACAACAAGCAGAAGAGAATATAGGTTTTTTTTGTGGAGATCAATTGCCAAAAGAAAAAAATCAAACAAATTCTTTTGCTTTCATACGATGTTAATAATAAGTGGAATGAAAAGAAGTACAAATAAACAACAACAAAAAGAAAAAAATAGACAACTAGAGAGTGATAAAATATCATCACCATCATCATCGCATATCTGAATGAAAAACTTTTGACATTGATATTATTATTTCTTTATTGTATTCACAACTCTCTTAATCGTCGAGATTTATGTCTCGTTGAGTAACGTAATGATATTTCTGTACCAACTTCATCAATTGATATTAAAGCCTATTATATGTATAGATTATTTTTTTTTTAAATTCGAAATAAATTCATTAACAAAAAAAACATTCTTGTTACTTACATTATCAAGCATTTGACGTGTATGTGCAGCTGATATACAAAAACGAACGCGTGCATCTAATAATTTTGTTGCTGGAAATCCAACAGTAACAACTGCAATACCACGTCGAAGCATTTCTCGATTAAATCGTGTTACTCTTGCAGGCATATAAATTAACATTGGAACAACTGGTGAATTTTTATTGCCATAAACAATAAAACCCATATCGACTAATTTTTGTCGAAAATAACGTGTATTATCAGCAAGTTGATAAATACGTTTTTTTCCTTAAAAAACAAAAAAATAAAAAGTAAATTTAATCTTTAGTAATTTCTCGTTTTCTTCTAAGAATATGTTTTTCTTTTTCTTACCTTCTGGACCCTGAAGAAGACGAAGAGAAGATATTATTTGTTGTACTACTGGTGCTGGCATACTTGAAGCATACGTATTTGCATGAGAATTCATACGAATATAATCGATGAGAGACTACAAAGAAAGAAAATATAATAATATATATGTTTGAAATATGTGTAGACATAGTTCATAGGATTTTATGCATGAATCGCTTTGAAAAAAATAAACCGAGGCTTTAATTTTTTTTTCATGCACGATTGAATTTTTTTTTCAAAAAAAAACAAGTTAATAATTTTTGAAATTTATGCTTTAATGCATAAAATGACTTATTAATTATACTAAGTTTATGTAGGATGAATAAAGAATTAATGAATTTTACTGTTTTACGTTAAACACTATAATCTAACTACTAAAGGCTCTTTTTTTTACCTTTTTTCCTGCAATATAACCACCAGCTGAAGCAAAACTTTTTGTAAATGTTCCCATTAAAATATCTACATCATTTGTATCAGCACCAAAATAATCTACAATTCCACGACCATGTTTACCCATTGCACCGATTGAATGTGCTTCATCCATATATAAATAAGCTTTATATTTCTTTTTTAATTCAATTAATTCCGGTAAACGACATATTGAACCTTCCATACTAGAAATAAAATAATAAATAGTTGTATTTTACATGCAAAAAAAAACAAAATAAGAGAACTATTTGTTTGATAGATTAAAAAAAAATACGAATTGTTTATATTTTACAGGTTATGTCATAAAAAAAAGAAGCTTTAAAGTTTTATTTATTATTATATTTTATTCAAAGAAGTAACGCATGCAAAAGCGCACCTACCAAAATGACTATCAACTTCTTTTTTCCACTCACTATAAGAGGTCTTTCATTATTAATAATTTAGATAAAAACTTATGATTCACTAACCTATAAATTCCTTCAACAACAATAATTATTTTTTTCCATGGACGGTTTGTACGCGGATGACCGTGAACGATAGCTGCTCGTAATTTTTTCTCCAAATCTTTCATATCTATTACAATAAAAAAAAACAACACATAATAAATAATTATTAATTATAATCAATAATTCACCATTATGTGCAAATGTTTGATAACTAGCACCTGATAAACGAATACCTAAGATCAATGAAACATGATTCATTTCATCACTTAAAATTAAATCTCCCTAAAAAATACAATACAATAAGATTTTTAAAAATATATTCAATTTTTCTTTGTATACTTTAGATGCTAAAACTGGAAGATTAAGTGAATTTGTTGCAAAGCCCTAAATAAATTAAAAGAGAAAAAAAATTTTTACTATTAAATTTCGTTGGTTCTATGTGAAAGAAACAAACCATGCCAAATGCAATTGAACTTTCAACATGAAGAAAATCAGCAAGAAGTTGTTCGAGTTCAACATGATATCTCTGTGTACCTTGAAGAAAAAAAAACTATTCAACATTTATTCATATACATTCGACAAAACAAAACTACATAACATATATAAAATTGTGTTAACATTGAATCACTGGGATATTTTTGGTCGCAAAGGTCATTAACACTATCGAATATACTATCAAATGTCTTTATTATCTCTTTTTTTTACAACGAAAAAGGCCAAATTATTTTTTCTTTTTTTTTTGTAAAAATCAATATCGTTGATGTATTTTTCATTTTTATTATCATACTTTATTTAGTATTGATTTTAAATGTTAATAAAAAATCGAACTATTATTAAATTTTAAAGAACTGGATGACATCAACACTATTTACCTTTATAAATCAACAAACATAAAAAAAAATGATTAATTATACTAACGAAAACGATAAAGAGTCCACTTTAAAATGCATCGTCATTAAGAAGAATAGAACAAAAATGAAAGTTAAAGCATTAGCTATTATGAATCGATCTATTTCTTTTTTTTTTTTTGGTGGGTGTGCGTGGCACTAAATATTTTCACAAAGTAAATATACTACGCTTCATACCTATTTCAGTTCTTGTATTACAGTTTGCAACACCAAATGTTTTAATTGAATTGATAGCATTTGTAGCACATGGACCTGTTTTTTCAGCAAAACCTAAATAATTATATGAACCTAAATTGATTGCGCTTATTGTTTTTCCAGTATATCTTTTATAAAAGAAATACAAAAAAATTAATTAAAAAAAAGATTAAAGAATTATATTTTTTTAAAATTACCTATATGTCCAATTGTAATCATCTGAAACCCGTTCAGTTAATTCAAATTGTGCACCGGGCACACTTGCAATTGGTCGATTAAAAATATCCCGAACACGTGTATACATATTTCGTGTATAAAAAGATTCATAACTTTGATATAGTGGTACAAAAGCCTAATCGAAAAATAAAATAGAATAATTAATGAATTTAAAATTAAAGACAAAAACAAAAACTAAACATACCAATGAAGCATTTGGATCAACAGCACCACGTTTCGTTTCAATATGTGATTGGCGAAGAAAATCTCTTAACCAACCAAATAGACAAAGTATAGCATAACTTAAATAGGTTAAAATGGCAGCATATAATGGTGTTTCTTCAAATTCTTCACGTTGTAAATTTTCATCGTCATTGTTATTTTCAATTCCAATTTTATAATTATTTTTTTTTAAATTTTCGTCAATCTAGACAAATAAAATTAATAATTAAAAGAATAATTAATGAATATTAATCTATATAATACTTACTAATGGAAAAACAGTTTGTCCCATTTCTTCGTTCGAATGAAATTTTGATGTTAAATGACGATGCTACAAAGAAAAATAATGTAAAGATAATGAAATGTCGACAAGAATATATATATATATATGTATAATGATGGATCAATATCATCTTTTTATGTATGCATATGTCAATGATCAATATTTAGTCTACAGACAAAAGTAACAACAAAGAAAGCGATAGAAATGCAGATAGCAAATGAAGACTAGGACGGTAAAAAGAAAGATGTTTTTGCATTTGAAAAAAAAAGAGACGGTGCACAAAAATTGTTAACAGACGACGGTGATGATAATATATTTGATAACTTACAACAGTTGTAACATGGCCGGCCTGTAATGACGAAGCCACCATCGTTCTGAAATAAACAAAAAAAAACATTGTGATGATTCATATATAATAGCGAGATGTATCCATCCAAAAATCGGACCATATATATATAAATATAACATTTGTCACTGCTCCCTGTTTTCTCTATAAAATCTCTATAAAATAGTGACGAAAGAAAACGAGCCTTATAGAAAGAACTCAAAAAAAAAAAAAAAAAAAAAAAAAAATTGTCCTGTTCTTTTCTATTGCTTTATTATCAAGAGTTATTTTATTTCTCTCTGTATTACTCTTCAAAAAGAAAAACACATATAGGAATGATAATCGCAACATGATTCACTTAGAAAAAAAAAGGAAGACACTATCTGTATGCTCTTTTCAATAGAGGTCGTACATACGCATAAATTAAAATATCTTTTTGATTAGTCTATATGTCGATCCATTTAAAATGAAAGAACAACTTTTTTTTCCTTTTCTAACTCATTCTCTTGATCGGTCATTCAGTAAACTATCTATCGGTCATGCTTTGGGGTAAATATTTAGAAAAAAATAAAGAAATTTCTCGTTTTATAATTCAATTTAAATTTATTCTTTAATTAGATTCAACAATTATTAAAGAAGAATCATCAATGGTTCTTGATAATATGAATAATAATGAACAATTTCAATCAGCAACAACAGATAAATCATTTATTGATCAATATCAAGCTGATTTACAATCAATGGTAGATTCATTTGTTACATCTGTTGATGGCTTATCAACAATACGACCATCATCTATTAAACCACGACGTATTATATCACCATTAAAATATCAACGTTCTATAACATCAACTTCATCATTAGTTACATTTGATCGTGATCCAGCAGCAACTGAAACAACTGAACATTTAACAAATGAACTTCGTTGGTTATTAATACAATATGGACCACATCAACCACGTGATGATGAAGATCATTTTTTAGCAAGTGCAAAATCAACAAATAATGGTAAAGGATGTATACGTTTTCGTTCAAAATGGTTTGATGATCCACGATTTTCTGATTGGCTTGAATATTCATTATCAACGGGTCGTGCTTATTGCTTTTATTGCCGTTTGTTTGCTGAATCAAATCGAAATCGTGCTTTTTCACGTGATGGTATAGATTTATAATATTTAAAAGAACTTTTTTTTTTGTTTTATCTCGATGTTATCTTTCTAATTTAGGTATAAAAAATTGGCGTAAATGTTTAGGATCACGTGGTCAAAAGAAAAGACGTTCAACAGGAACATCAATGAAATCTGATGAAGATATAATTATATGTCAAAGACGTGGCTTATTAGAATCACATGCTATGTCTGAAGCTCATAAACAAGCTTATAATAAATATCTTGCATTTGTTGATCGTATGCATTTCAATTCAGAACCAATTGAAAATAACAATGAAAGCAAGCAATCTGGTAAATATTGATTTTGAAGAAAATATATATATATATATATATATATATACTTCTATATTGATATTAAATTTCTTTAAAGAAAAAACTACGTCAGCAAATATGTAACATATTGAAATCGAATGTAAATAGTTCGATCTAGATTAAAAAAAAAAGAAATATATGTTGGAGAAATTTTTATTTTATAATTTTTAGTTTACGAGAAACATAATTCCAGTTCACAATGTTCTCATATTGTTAAGTAACATTACATGTTTATCTTACTATTCATTTAGTAGTAAGATAAAGAAAAAGATGATCGTTTTTTTCCTTCTATTTGTTAATATATTATATAAATTCTGATCTAAAATAATACTAAGATGTCAGGATGTTTTTTGTTTTTTCACTCATTGTAAATTTAGAAAACAAAAAGATGATTATTTTTGTGATATAGCAAATAATTTACGTGTTCAAACAACATCAGATTAGGCATTAGAGTCAGTCGAGTCCGAAAATTTTAGGCCCGACGTGTTTTACTACGCATACACCCAAGCGTAATAATAGAGTCATTGATAGTGAATTATATAAATTAGCTGTTGCGCCACAAATATAGAAGAATGTTTGCTTTTGACAAGTAAACGAAGAATGAGCTAATGAACTGTTTGATCTAATAAGAGATTGAAAGGAATCTGAAAAATAACCTAAGTTCATTGAATTTGAGTTTTTCCATTGACTTCAACACGTAATTTAACAACGTTGCTGAAATATCTCTTTTAACATTTTCTAGTATCATTCCTCCAACTTCAATATTTTCTACCGACGGAAAAAAATATTTTGTCATGTAATTCAGTACATAAAGGAGTTTTCCTTCATTCAGGTCAAAACGATCTAAATCGTTTAGGTACATGTCTATATATGATATTACATGATATTTTTTGTTTGTTCGTTAACATATTTCTCGTTAGTTCGATTTTTAATGACTTTCTACTAATGAAGTTCTCTCAATGGAATATCAGAGTAAATTTATTCTTTCGTTAAATCTTCATATGTATGAGATTGATGATAGAAATTCAATATCCTCAAATCATCATGATTTTCCAAAGGGTTTTATAAAGAGAGATAAAAATACGAAAATAAAAACCGTTTTTCAATTCTGTAATTATTGATTAATTTACTTTACTATCAAATATTTATTTATTTATTTTTTAGGTGATTCTATTTCTGAAAGTAATCTTTCACACAAAACTAAATAAGAGATTGATATGTATTTTGTAGTGTAAAAATGCTTTTTTGTTTTGTAGATTCGTAGGTTTGTTAGAATTGATTGTGTAAATTGATTTTCAATGTTTTGTTTGTGTTTTTGTTTCTTTGTTTTATGTCAAATCAATATGATAAAAGAAACAAACAATGAAATCATAGTTCGTTAATATTGTTTGTGCACTATGTCAGATATGCGGTTTTTTGTTATTATTGTTGTTTTTTTTTGTTGTTATTAACGAATATTATTATAAAAAAATAAATTAATAAGCGCGTGATGTATCGTTGCTTTTATCTATTTGAATGTATATTCAAAAATTAGTTTCCTGTTTGTCGTTATCTAATATAATAATAAAACGAAAATTAATGACAAAACAGGAAAGATTAATAAGTGAAATAATTGCTGTACATGATCAGAATCTTGAATCGATTATAAATAAATCTGATTATGCAAAAAATTTATTATTACAATCATTATTTGATCGACAAATTCAAGAATATATTCATTTAAATTATAACATACCAATTGAAATCTATGATAAATATATGTATCGATTAAATTCATTGATTATTCATAATCCAAATGATTTTGACAAATATAAAAATTTGTTAGATAAAAATCGTTTTATATCTGAAATAGAGTATAATCAATTTTTATTATTTTTTTTCTCAAATTTTTTATATTTAAAATGAAATAATATTGATCAAAGATTTTTAAATGAAAAGAAAAAAAAAAGCATTGCTTTCTATATTTGATAATATGAACTCGAAGAAATGCATTAAATTATCCATTATGTATTTACCAGCGGCGGATCTAGAAATTTTTCAATATGAAGCGATTATTCGCATAAAATGTATTTTGAAGCTCTATAAAGGTAGTTTCAGCTCCATTTTAAGCGTTTTCTTCTAGAAAAAATCAGTTTTTTGTTCTGTCGATATGGAGCAATCGTCCCAAGCGCCCTCCCCCTAAATCCCCCACTGGTATTTACAAATTCGTTGCTAGATGTTTTTGAAAAAAAAGAAAGAATGATGATTATGTTTTATTGAAATATTGTTCATAATGATCAGATTTTATGCAAAAATGATTCTCAACTTGGAGACAAAAATATTGTATGAATAAATCTAGATTAAGAATAAAAATAAATATTCTATATTATATAAAATCAATTAGTTGATCTATAAATAAACAAAGAGTATACTGCAATGTTTTTTATATCGGCAAAAATGGAACGTGACCATCTTTGATTTGATTTTAATTTTTATAAAGATTATTTTTCCGAACAAGTTCCTTTTCTACGAATATGTGTAATAATATTGGCTCTTTCAACTGGTACTTAATTAAGCTTAATTAGCTAATGAGTTAAAATGTAATTAACACATAACTCTCAAATCTCATGCCAGATAGATCAAAGAAATTTAGAATAGTCTTCACACCATAAACTATATTCATAGTGAAGTTTTTGAATAAGACTGAATTTTTAAAAAAATCGGCTTTTCAGAGATCTGCTCATGTTACAAAGCGAGACTTTTTGTTTTACTATCATCTCGAGGTCCACAATAAGTATCTGTATTATTTACAATTGGTTTTGAAAATTTCCATTCAGTTATAAGAGAATTTTTCGTTTCTATATTCGTACTCGCTCACATCGCTAACCACAAAGAAACTCTACTTGTCAAGAAACTTAAGCATGTTCGAGAAAAATTCTGTATAGACTTTCTAGCCTGAAAAGTTCTCTACAAAACACACTGTTTAGTTTTCGAAAATATTATTCGAGCTTGCAGTGAAAACCTTTTTCCTTATTTTTGGTGTCATGCGGTTAATGCTAGTGTTTTCAATAATAACTCAGTAAAATAAAAGTCTATAGGGCTACTGTTTTCAAAGTATCTAGAGTAATTCAATTTATATATATGATACAAAAAAAATTTAGCTAAAAGGAGTTTCAAAGTCTCGACATATACGTGTTTTTATTTTGCAAAATCCTGTCGCTAATGAATGATATTGCTCATAAATTATTGTCGGCGTCACACTTAAATGGACTCCACCGTTTTTTGAATATCTCGACACTAGTTTGAGCTACTGATCTGCGATTTTTGTCAATTGAAAGAGAAGAAGTCGGGATATCTTTTCCTCCGATAGTGTATTATACGAAATCCTTTTAAAATTAATCATCTTCGTAAAACATGCAAAAGAATGCATAAAAATGACCTGTCATCTAGATGAAATTTTGACTTCGACCTATGATTTAGATAGAGAGACTTTACATCTATAGTTCAAGATAGAATACAAATGGTTCTCTTATTACATTCTAACGTTGAGCAAATGGAATCATGTATTTACATGTACAAATAATAGAGAATTTTACTGATTTTTTTTACTAAGTTTTCACGCTTTTTAATATAATACCTTGACATTTCGATGATAATGTAATGAAAAATAAGAAAGTGCATTGTATCTAGAACTATAGATCTGAAATTTCTCTATCTAAATCACAGACAAAAATCAAAATTTCATCTAGATAGCAGGTCATTTTCATGCATTATCTTCGAAGATGATTAGTTTTTAAAAAACTTCGTCTTATACATCATCGGAGAAAAAGATATCTAGACTTCTTCTCTTTCAATTGATGAAAATTACAGATCGATAGCTCAAACTAGTGTTGAGATATTCAAAAAACAATGGAGTCCATTTAAGTCTGGCGCCGATAATAGTAAAGCATTTCAGAACAATCCATTGATCCCTTTAGTTTTTATTGCCAATACAATCACAACATGTTGTTACTCATTCTTCCAAACATATCCAATTACTTATTATTGCAGATTGTTGCACGCCTGTTCTTAGTTGAAATATTCGTTATAATCATGATTCAATTAAATAACTGGCGCTCTACGAAATTCCTATAATGTTTAGATAATTTTATTGTTCAATATACCATTAGTAAGAGCAGTACAAATTGTATTAAATATTCTATTTGAATAGATATTTCATGTTGGAAAATTGTTTTCCTCGTATCCTATGTATACCGTGATCGCAGATAGACTTTATTATACTGTTTTGTTCATACATCGAAGAAAGTAGAAGTTGTTTTAACAGCGCCAATTTGTATGGAATCTTTTTTCTGTAGAAAATTCTTACAGTTGAAATCATAGCACTTAAGTTATATACCTTTATTATGCTATGAATAGCAGGAATAGAAAGCTTACGTGAGTCTTAGCAATACATTAAGTGTTAATCTCACTAATCGATAGATTCATGTTTGATGAGATACATATTTATTCTGTTGCAGGGACTGCAATAAACTTGTTTTTCACTCCTGTTAGGTATAGTGTAACAAAGTTAAAGAGCTTGAGAACTATAATCGGTTTCGATTTCAAATATAAGAGTTTCGTACGCAAAAAAAGATTCCCTACAAATCTACGTTGTTAACACAACTCCTACTTTTTCCAATGTGTGGATAAGATAGTACAAGAACGTCTATCTGCGTATTTTCTGACTCTCCGTTCTCGAGCTCATCGCAACAGAAAATGATAACTTTCTATAACTATGCATAGTTAGTAAAAGCTAAAAAAAGAAAACTCGCAAATGACTACATAAATGTAGTATGTACCGATCTCAATTTTCAGCAATGCAATTTCAATTAACATAAGAATGATAAACGATTTTATCTAGAGTTGATCCTGTCCTGTCGAAGATTTACATTATTTCTTCTGCTCACAACAGTTTACTGGAAGACTAACTTACCAAATTTTTATTATCTTTGATAAAAAAAAAATGGAGGCCAAATCATCAAAATCACTGTTTTGTGAAACTTACTGAAGATGAACGAAAACTCATATTGAAGATTCAAAAACTTTTATATCATCTCGAGACAAGGATCTTCCTGACATAGTTCGAATGAATTTCTAGTGACTCACCGTTCTCTAAAATATCGTGACACAAACTACAGATTTCGTTATAGCGAAAAACATGTAGAGTATGGAGGTCAAATGCATATACGACCGACTACAGAAATGCTTTGCTTTGCACTGCATTAATAAGAAGGACCATCGTTGCTTTTTTAAACGTTACTATGTTAGATTTTTTTAGAATTGATAACTTCTAGAAATCTCAAGACTAAATATTATTTATTGTGTTGATATATTATCAACTTCTGATGTCCTCCATTTTTGTAAGGCCGAATATACACAATAATAAAAACATATCATTTTTCTTATCTTTAGTCTATCCTATAAAGAATCTCTTCATATATCTCAAAATGTATGTGGCAAGATCTTATACATAGTTTTCATTCTTTTACTTGGCTCGGTGTAGTTACTTATTATCAATTATTTGTAAAAAAAAGAAAAAAGAATTAAAAAAGAAAAATAATGGATGATGATATTTTAGAGAAATTTGATCAAGTAACTAAGATTTTTGAAGAAAAATTTCAATCAACAGCAATACAACAACAAAATCAAACGTATATTGAACATCTTTATGAACAATTAAATAAATTGAAATTAAATATGGATGAACAAATAAGACAAATTATTAAAGAAAAAACAAATGAAATAACACAATATTATGATCAATATTGTCAAGAAATTAATAAAAAATATGAAAGTATAAAAGAACAAATAGAAAATCCAAATTTATCATCTGATATATATGATCAAATTGAAAATCTTAATATTTATTGTCAATCAAATATAATTGAAAAACGTATACATTTAAATACAATACAATTTACAAAAAATGAATTAGATAAAAAAATTCAATTAGAATATAAGTTCTATCATGATATACCACAAGAAACAACAATTATACCATTAAAAACAACCATTAAAGGACGAAATGAATCAATTTCTAGTATTCGTTCATCGTCAAGGTCATCATCTATTTCACAACGAATAAAAAGAACATCTTCAGAAAATAATTCAAACGTATTTGATCACGAAGACGATATTAATACTTCAAATAAACCTACAAAAATAGCAAATGACTTAAAACCAATCGTTAAAGAACGAAATGAATCAATTTCTAGTATTCATTCATCGTCAAGGTCATCACTTATTTCAAAACAAATAAAAAGAAGACCTTTAGAAGATAATTCAAACGTATCTGATCATGAAGACAATATCGCATCGAAACCACTAACTGATCGTATAAAGAAAGAAGATATTAATACTTCAAATAAACCTGCAACAATAACAAATGACGTAACATCGAAACGTTCAACTAAATTATATACTGGCAAACATAATGCATTAGTTTCTATTCTTATTAATAAAAATCGTGAAATTTATAATGAAATAGAAAAAATAACTGAATATTCTATTGATTCCATTACAATACCACAAGGTGAACAACAACAAGAACTTACAAATATACACAATGATAATGATAATGATAATGATGATGATAATGATAAAACTTTAAAATTAATTCATGCTTATAAAGTTCTTGCACGAGAAAAAAATGATTATCAACCATTATCAACATCAGATAGTGGTGACGAAGAAGAAAAAAAGTCGAGTGTTAATAGATTATTTAATTTACAACAATTTGATCAAACAAATTCCTCAACAATTATGTTTAAAAAATGTGAAACAGCATATAATTGTATGTCGAGTTCAACAAAACGAAATGAATTATTGATATATAATTCTAAATTAAAAATTTTAATTATTTTAATATATGAAAATAATAAAAGATGTCATGATCAATTATTTGTACAATGGTCAAAAGATTTTAGTCCAAATATATCTGATATAACATATTGTCAACATATTGATCATTTTTTAATATCAACATACGATACTTGTCATATATATTTATTTAATCGTGATTTATTATCTATATATAAGTTAGGTAAATTATCGAATAATTTATCATTACGTCGTATTCATTGTTATCAAGAAACAGTTTATTGTATATTAGGAAATAATTATCTTTTAGAATTGCAATTAAATGATCAATATAAAAATTTAAAATTTATGCAACAAATTAAATTATTTAATCCAATTGAACATTCACATGATGAAAAACTTTATTTATTAGATGTAACCTGTGATAATAATTATTTAATTATTATTTATTCAAATGAAAATGATGAAATACATTTACAAAGTATTCATCGACAAACAAAAAAATTACATTGTGATTTTATAATAGATAATATACAACCGATTAATCAAGTTTATATAAGAATCGAATCAACAAATTATAATGGAAATTTTGTTTATCTTAATGGCAAACAACAAATTTTAAAAGCAATTAATTTAATAGATAATGATGATGAAAAAATAGTATCAACTATACGTCAACAAAAAAAACCAACAAATATTTGTTTTTTTCGAGATGGTCGACTAGTGATTTTACATGAATATCCATATTATTTGTCAGTACATAATTTGAATAATCATTGAGAAATAAATGAAGTGTAATTTTTTTATTAGTATTTTGTTTCTGTTCTTTTGTTTTTTTTTTACAAATTGTGCCATTAATTTCTTTTTATTATGATTGTGAGTAAAAATTTAATTGGTGTTTTTTTTTTGTCTGCAAAATAAAACAAACAAGATGAGGTTCAAACAAATATTAATTAAATATAATCAAGTAAAACACTCATAACTCAACAAACAAAGAACAGAAAACTAAACCAAAACAGACTTTTTTACTACTCATCATGACCGATCAAATGGCAATGGTCTCAAGCAAAAAGGGACTGGATAGTTGGAAACATTTTTTTCGTCAGTCCCACATAAATAGAGATGTGCAGAACCAAGTTTTTTTGGTCCCAATCATGGTCTCCATAAATCTAATCTAGTTTCGGTCCCCGTCCCAATGATTTTAATTTTTCGGGTCCTAGTTCCGATCTAGAAAAATCTATTCTAGAATTTATTCGTATCATATCTAAAAAAAATTTTCCAATACTCGTTTTTTTTTATTTATTATTTGTCTTAAATCAGGTTCCAATTGATATGATTTATCAGATAATTCACATAAAGCTATAGAATGTTTAACTATAATCTTTAATTGTTGTGGTTAGAACAATTTTTTTTTGTTGCAGCTCTCTCGGTCTAGAAAGCCTTCAAATTTTAATTTCACTCATCTGTACACATGCATTGTAGATATAGGGCTTGAATATATTCGAACTTGACGTTGTCTGACTAGACGAACGTTATTTTACTGTAGCGATTGAAACTCTTTACACATTTATCTATACAATGTGATGAAGAAAATTGACAAGTTGAGACTGTAGTAAAGCTCACCTATCTTATCGTCATGGTTCTTAGCGACCAACATATTTCATTTTATTCATATAGAATGGTATGTCAACTAGATCAATCGTAGAACTATGTGCTCGAAAGGCAAAACTGTCTGCATCCAAGCATCTGTCTTCTCTTTCATGATATGATCGTTCACTTTATTGAGTGAAAATACAGTTCTAATAATCAAATTGTGAAAAAAATAATACTAATTAAACATAGTCTAAAGTTAGTTTATTTGTATAATTATCTGAATTTCGAGTTCTCGTATTTAATGGATGCCTTTGACATCATGAGTCTATTACTTTCTTTCGACCATAGCATTAGCACTAATATTTTATATTATAATCCATAATTATCATCGAAACTATTCACTGAATCAATTCTTGAATACTTTTAAAAAATAGAAAAAAGCCAGACATCCTCATTTATAGAACTAAATAGTCTGAAACGTTTTATTATCTGAACTTCGATCAATTCTATGCCAAAGTAATATGTAACAAGTTTGCTTAGGATTACAAATAAATTTCTATTGAGCATCCAATCACTTGAAAATATTCTACTGCTCCCGAGAATTTCTATGAAAACAAAAACAATATCGAGGATCTCGAATTTCGCCTACAAAATCTTTCCATAAAAACGACTAACAGTAAAAATTCATTGGAAAAAGCCGAATTAACAATGTCAAAATAACTAATGTGCACGAAATTGAGGAATTCTTTCATTAAAAAAAAATTTTGTTTCAACATTAAGATATTGAATTCAATAAAAAGACAAAGTCACAGAGAACCAAAATCTAGATGATACATTGGCTCAAAAAAAAATGAAATGTGTCTTTTGCATCTAATTAGATCTAAGCTACAGTTGTCAGATGTAAAAATTAGAAATCAGGAAATTTTTTTCTGTTGACACTCAGAAAAAAATTGGAAATAAGTTATTCAACATTTAGTTACCATGCTTGTCTATGATCATTCTTTTACTTCCTGTAACCATGATGAATATTTTTTCATAGTTAACCAAGCGTTCCTATAAACATCTTTTGTCTCTCTTTAATTTACGAGAAACTAATGTTGTTCCCGTTTCTGTGAAGATTATTACTCATGTAATTGTTGTCTCTTCTTCAATCTTATTCCAATTCATATTTGAATCTTTAAGTTTTTTTCGTACACTATTTAGTTCAATTTTGTCTAAAATGTAACACGTAATATATACCAAGCATCTTCTTAAATTTTCAATTCAGTTTATATTGAAAAAAATTGTTGATTCAAATGACTTTTCATGAATACAGAATATTTTGTTTATTTTGAAAATGCTTTATATTGAAGCGATCGTATACTGTACTGTTCGTTAGCAGTCTCAAAATACTGAATTATGAAATTGACTATGGGAGAACAAAGATGATATAGTAATTGCTAATTACAATTAAAATAATAATTTTTAATTCAACTCTTCTAAAACTGAAATCTAGAAACATACCATACGATATGTTTAATTTAACTGTAGATGTTACTCTCATCCTTGTAGCTTTCCATCGATATCGCTCAGCATTTGCATTGCTTTGAATCAAGTTTCTTTTTTCTATATAAAATTGCTGTAAAATTCTGTTGAAATAAATCTATTTTGTTCAATAAATATTATCACTTCTATATATAAAAACTAAAAATAGTTTTAGTAAACTATTAAGTACAGCTAGAAAAATTGTCATATTTCTCAACAGGGGAAAAAGCAAAACTTGAGTAGTCCAAAGTACGATACTTTACTGATACTTCACTCTTACTTTGTCGTATTGCAATCTTGCTTTTTTCCTCATTACATATGCGTGAAATTTTTTCCAGAATTTTTTCATGATTACAGTTTTGTTGATAGAAACTGACTGTATTTATGACAACGTGATTTAAACTACGGAGTAATACATGTATCAGATAAGAGCTTAAAACTTAACGAAGTACATAAAAATAAAAAATTTTGAAAGTTGTACTTAATATTTCGCTAATATTATGTTTAGTGTTGGGAATGAAAAAGACAACATTCATTGAACGCTAAAGATAAATTTATGCAAATTCTCATAATGATTTAAAACTTTTGGTTGAAAATGATGAAAACTACTTAAAATCGATTATGAAACAATACAAAACAAATAAATAAATAATTGAAACAAATATCATATGTACAGTACATCTTTCTTTCTTGGTGGAAAATATTCTACAACTATTTTAATGAAAACCTTGAAAATAGATTAAAAATAATGTAGAATGCATCATAATCATGTTGACATAGTCCTATGGAACTAGATCACTTAATATCAGGACTTTCAATCAAAAACCGGAAAATCATGACATTTCTAAAAAGTCGGAAAAAAATCCGGAAAGTAATATCGCGAGAAGATTTATCTATTACCATTACTTTCATTATCACCTTATCTTCTTGTCTACGCATAATGTAAGAAACCTATTTGTTTTGTTGAATTCATAAAGCTTTCATAACAACATTGCAAATGATTTTAATCTAGCTCAGATTTTTCGTATAGTTCTTCTTTACTTGTACAAAACTCAATGTTTTCTCAAAAACGTTTTCTAAACCTGTTTGACTATGAAAATATTATTAATAGTCACATGAGGTAACGAAAAATTTTAGCGTTTATATCAAAAATATTATACACTGCTCAAATCTATAAATCTAATGGAACGAGAAAAGTGTTTGACCCTATCCAAGCCTTGTGGCTTCGTTACCAACGATTGTTGAACATGACTTAGTAATATGTAAAATGTGGATTGACTTTGTAACAACACGTCATCTATCAGAAGAAAATGAGAATTAAACAGTAGTAGAAAATTTTAACATTAAATAGAGTCTATCTAAGCCTTTATCTGTTCAATTCACAGTAGATTCAAGCCTATTCAAGCCTTGTGGCTCCACTGTCTATATATATGAGTGATGTAAAAGACACATTATTATCATAGCTGTATCTCAGGATAGGAACAGTGACAAGATCTGAAATATCTACAAAGATTATTCTTGCTAAGACCTGTCTCTCTGCAAAGTATCAAATTGAAATTTGAAAATGAGTTTTCTTGGTGTTCCTAAGAGGAATCACAGCATTTATTGAAAAACCAGTGTAAAAATGCAGTATCTCGGCAGTAATAAGCTAAGGATATGAACTCTTTTTAGGATATTCATAGATTATTTGGGTCTACATAATGCACATAGTTTCCACTCAATAGCGAATTTATCACAAGTTGACTTATCGGTCATATCGAAAAACAAAATATCAATTTTGAGGACATATCAATCACAGTAATCATTCAAGATATATTTTTAGACGTTTCTTGCTTTTAATCTTTCATTTAAACGATGCATAATTTGAGTATTTCATCTTTATACATAACTTCATGTATTGATCTTTTTAACGTTGCCGTCTATTCAACTAATCATTTCAAATATCACCGTAATTTATTGAGAAATCTTTTCTTTTTTGAAACAAAACTTTTTCTTCCATTTCACAAAAGAAAATCCCCTGAACCATTCTATAATAAATGTTAACGAATTCTTCTTTTTTTTATACTCCTCTCACGTGCATACAGACACACACACACGCACACTCACAGATGTGTATTAGCAAGAGATTAAAAAATAAGAAACAAACAATAGAATACTAGCTAATGAAACAAAGACAAAACCAAAACAAATAGTTTGAATAAAAACACGACAATCGAAAATAGGCAAGATAATCATCAAAACAAAAAAAAAATCTAAAGAAAAGAAGAAAACAAACATCACATATAGAATGATGTAAATAATTGCAATAGTTACGAATGTTTCCTCTCAAGAGATTTTGTTCTGTAAATAAAAGAAAACCACATACACTAAATAGAAAGAACGTAAATGAGTAAAACATAAAAAAAAAGAAATGCTAAGAGAACATAAAAAATAAATGTCTTGTTTTTTTGTTGAGGCTCAAGTAAAGGCTCTTGTCAATAATAAATTTTTATGAAGTTTGCAATGAGAATAAAGAAACAAGTATAAATAACACTTAATGAAATTTAACATCAAAACAGTAGAAAAGAATTGATCCTAAGAGAATATGAGTAAAAATTTTCACAAATACAAATTCGTTATAAATAAATCACCTTGATATTGATAGTCTTACATAACCAAAAAAAAGAAAAAAAAGAAAAATTTGTTTTACTCAATGATCTCAAAAAAAAATTAAAATGTTTATAGCTCCACATGCGGTTGTTCTTCTTCTCCTTCAACACCTTCGTCACCTTGTTCAGAAGCCTAAAAAAAATAAAACGAAAATTTTAATAATTTAAACTAATTCTTAGTTTTTTTTCTTGAATATACCTTATCACTAGTTTCATCTTTACCACTGTCTTGACCATTTGAATCAATAAATTTTGATAGGCCTTCAACTGTACGTGGACCATTATATTCAATAGCTTCATCGGAACCTTTTGGAAAAAGGCTTTAGAAAAAAAAATATAAACTTTAACAATATTAAAAACGAATTTTTTTTTGTAAAACATACTTAATTGTTGGAAAGCTTTGAATTTTTATATCTTCAAGTTCATTAACAGTAGCATCCATTTTAGCAACAACAACATCTGAATTATCTTTATATTTTTCACCTAATTCTTCATAAATTGGTGTTAACTGTTTGCAATGACCGCACCTAAAACAAAAACAAAAGTCAGAAATTAATCACTTTGTCTTGGATTTTATCGTCATGATTGAGTGACTTTGTTATTCAATATATATTCACAAGGTCTTCTATTCAAAACTCAGTGCTATCAACCGTGAAATGTCCTTGGATAAGGCACTAAAAGGGTCATTAACTCAACAGTACACTGATTAGATAGTAACATACATTGATCCTTGCCGCTAGTACGCAATTAGGCAAGGTCTATGGGCAGCTCGAGCAGAGAGAAATGACTGATGAAGAAAGGTTTACAAGTGATAAATTGCTTTTGAGTTGAAACTATATTCAATCGGTACGGCCTAATGAGTAGATAAATATCCTAGAATAGTTCGAGCTGCTGAGATTTCAAATGTTTAGTGAATTTTCCCTGTAGGACCTCAGTTTTCAAGCAAAATCGTACTTTTGAAGTTTGATCTGAAACTTTGTCCACATAAAAACAGCGATTATACTAGTTTATAGAAAAAATTTTAGCATATTTTTTTTTAACCAAGTATCTCCGAAATATGAATCTTTCCAAATATCAATATTTTTTACAATCGTCATGACAAAATGTCTTCAGCTCAAAAAAAATCCATATATCGAAAAAGTTTAGTGAAAAAAATTCTGAATTTTTTTAGTATAAGATAGTCTAATCGATACCTTTATGTGAATAAAGTTTCAGATGGAAATTCAAAATCTTTGCAACAAATGTCCAGAAACTCGAATCAATCTAAGGTATTTGCTGCCTCGTTAAACCCTATCGATTGAATATAGTTCTAGCTTATAAGCGACTTATTACTTGGGAATCTTTCTTCCTGAGTTAGACTGACCCTCTGTCCAAAGCTACACCTATTAATAGTTACAGAGAAGATATCGGGTAGCATTCTATATCGAGAATCGAGATATTCTTCCTTTCTTCTTTGATTTTCTTATTCTTACCATGGAGCAATAAATGTAACAAGTACAGTTTTTGTTTTATCTTTTGCAACTTCATGAAAATTTTTTCCAACTAAAATTTTCACTGGAGCCTTATCCCAATCTTCTGGAATTTCTTGTGAAAGTAAATGTGGTTTGAGTTTACCATCATGAAAGTCACGAACAAATTTTGTTAATAATTCTGATGTTACATCAGATGATTCTGGTTTATATTTGCGCATTTCATCTTGTAATGTAATTAAACGTACAACTGGAACATCTGAAGCTTTAAGACCAAAGTATTCAAGTACACGTTCATTATCAGCCGCATCCGAATCAACAAAAACAAAAACTGTCTATATAGAAAATAACAAAAGAAAAATGAATTGATTAAAAATTAAATTTTGTAATTTACTTTTCCACGAAATTCTTTTGCGGTTGTTTGCAATTCTTGACGATTTTTTTCATAAGCATCACTTTTTTTACTATCAAATAAAATAGTATGAACTTTAATATCACCGCCAAAGATCTGTTGAGCTGTCTAAAGAAAGAAAAATAAAACAAAACAAAATTAAGTTTATGGTTTTAATAAATCATTTCATTTATTTTTTACTTCTGCACTAAAATCAATAACAATTGGAAGTTGATTAGCTAGAATAAATTCACGAATTGAATCTTCATTAATTGATGATGTGAGATCATTACGACCTTCATCAAACTAATATAGGAAATATTCAATAAATATCTATATAAAATAACAATCATCATACTTTTTTCAAAAGAACAACTGTATCATCTTTAACTTGAAGTTCTTTAAGAACATCACTATTTGATGTAATACCAAATGGTATACCATCCATACTTTTAGCAACTTGAAGAAAAGCCATAGCATTATCACCCTCAGTATCCTATTTTCAATTTTGTATAGTATTATTTTTTTTTTTTCGAATAAAAAACAAAACGAAAGAGAATTACCTTGAAAGCACCAACAACAACAACCGCATCAGATTCTTTTAATTTATTAAGGTCATCAACTGTTTTTAATTCATCAGCTGGTGGTCCTGTTTTCTTTTTTAACCAACCAAGTATTTCACTTTCTGATCGACCACCATTATATTCAAGTGTTGTACCCTCACGAAAAAATTTCAATGTTGGATATCCTTGAACCTCATATTGTTTTGCAAGATCACCGTCAATTGTTGCATCAACAGTAGCTAATTTTACTTCACTACCAGATTCTGCTAGTTTTTTAGCAGCTGCAGCATAAGCTGGTGCTAAAGTTTTACAATGACCACACCTTCAAAAACAAATATATATATATATATATATATGATAGAGAGATTTATTAATAATAAAAGAATATTTACCATGGTGCAACGAATTTAACAAGTAAATATTTATTATTTTTAACAGCATCATCAAATGTATCTTTCGTTAATGAAAGAACATAACTATCGTCTACCTTTGATGCCTCGTCATCGCAATGTATATGTTTAGTTGTATGAGTAAGAATAACAATAACAGCTAAAATTGTTGCTTGTATAAAGCCAGGAAACATTTTGTTATTATTCGTATATGATACAAACAATCAAAATAGTGATCTAGAAAATAGAAGTGGAAAATAAGAGTGTTTACATGTTCGATCTTCAATCACATATGTATGTATTATAAAACAACCTTTAATTCATATCCTTCATTTACAGCAAGATATATATAGTGATCAACTCAACCATCCAGAATAAAGCACGACTATGTGCATATTTCTGTGTAATACCAATCGTCGACGTGTACGGTATGCGTTTGCGTATACGATTCATGGGATACATTACCGAATCAAAAAGACTAACGAAAAAATAACAAAAAGAATACATGTATTATTCTAATTCGATAGAGGCCCAAAAAATAGAAAAATCACGATGGACGTAAAAAAAATTAGATCTCTTAGGAATAATATATTCTTCATTTTTGTTATTTAATATTATAATAATAAATAAAAATATATATTTATAGATGAATGAATTTATAACTCATTAGAAATTGTAGACACAAGAAAAACTATAAAATTTTATGATTGGTGAAAATCAAATGACTCATTTCAATCATCTGAGTCGAAACGGTCAAGTCGATGTTTTTTTCTTCCCATTATATTCAATTGCAATGAGAAGTATTCATAGACTGAAAAATGGAAATTCTCTCATAGTCCTATGATTTTTAAAAGGAAAAAGAAAAAACAATATCCACAATAGTTTTTGCTATTACATTCATATCCATCAAGAAATTTGCGAACATGAATGAGTGAGTATGAAAATTATTCTAGAAAAAAAACAAACATCACTATGGTTTTTATGAATAGCAAAAATGTGAGTGAATTAATGTTTAATTCTCATGTTCTGAAGGAATAATCATAGCTTCGTTGAAAGTTCCTCAACAGGTTAAGAATTCTTATTTCTCAAATTCGGGACATTGTTGACTATAATCAGAAAATAAATGTAATCCTAAATTTGAATTAAATCAAAAAAGACCATTTTTAGTCATGGTTTTTTTATTCAGCACAATTTTTTTTTAAAAACTCACATATAGCTTCTTTCTTATCTTCAATATACCAATTATTATTGAAATCTATTGTTCTAGGTCATTCGTTGAGATAACGAAGAAATTAAATATTTACGATTATTTTTTAGCCCTTAGTAGACTCTCTGAGAGAGTCTCGAGATTGGGGAGGTTATAAAAAAGTAGGGTAAAATTTTCTCATCTTGTTGAATAATAATAAATTATTTTCAACTGTTGCAGAGATGTACACCTTTCCTCCCCCCCACTCACCACTTTCGTTGGGCCTACTCCATAGTTTCATATTATTTCTACTATATGCTATTGAGAATATTCAATTATGTATTTCCAAAGAATACATACATTATAAAATTGTTTTTCAAATAATAAATTAAATTAAAGAAAATTTTGAAAGATACATCAAGTTTTAATAAACTTCTTTGGCTAATTATACAATTTTTCTCAATGATTAATTTTACGGTAGAATAGATTTTTCATTTTATTACATCGTCTATAAAAATAAACATAATGAAATTATTGTATTTTTTTTTTTCGAAAGAATAAAGATTCATTTTTATTTCAAATTTTGAAAAGAAAAAACTTTGAATCAATGTTTTAATGTCTATTGTTCTACCTTCCTTTTTTTTCCTCTAATGATAAATTGATTTTATTCTGCACTTTTCTTAAAATAAAGGTGAAAGTGTAATTTGATTAGAACTTTTATCGTAATGTCAGCCATTAGTTTTTCATCAGGCAACATGTTATTCTTATGTTTTTTATGTGATGATTCAACACGAGCAAAAAAAAGGCTTTTGCTTTTCTTGGATGTTTTTTTTTTTTAATGTAATTGAAGTTATTTTCTCTTGCGTTACACTTTTACTTCTCATCTCGTTGATATGCATTTACTTTTAGTCTTCTTCCTTCTTTTTTATTCTTTAGTTTTTTATTGAATACATTTCAGTTTTCTATATGGACCCAGATTTGTTCTGCCATATAAATTCGAGAAAATGATTATTTTTTTATGCTTATATGAGCTTTACTTTCTTTTTCTTTTTTTCTTTTTATACGACAAAGAAGACGATGAAGTTTCAAATATATGACTCATTCTTTTTCTTCCCGTTTCAATTGCGTCTAGTAAAAGTCAGCTTATAAAAAAAAAAAAGAAAAATAATGGTGTGCATTCATTTACCCATACTCTATCTGTATGCATAGTCAAAAGAGAATGTATGATAATGATGAAGTAACACTCGTCTTCGTCCTTTCTCATTCGTTTTTATTATCAGTAAGTAAACATGATGAAATGGGTAAAGGTTCTTATAGTCGATAAACGAAAAAAAAAAAGAACTAGTTGTTTGTTGAAATATTCTAGATAATTCATATTTATCTACATTAAAAATAATTCAATATGATTTCTAAAATGTCTTCTATCTTTCTGTTATTCGGTAAGATTAAAATTATATTAAACAAAAAGAAAATTACATATTTTGTTTTCTTTTTTAGTGTCTATGTTTATTATCTCATCGGCCTATGTAAGATAAAAAAAAAAATCCAAATACTAAACCTTAAATTTAAAAACAATAATTATTCTATTTTAGAAATTAGTCCCACCAACTAATTATACATGGCCTCAAAATACCAAAAAATTATGTTTTGCTGGTCGTTTTGATCTTGTACTTAATGTTGATTATGTACAAATTGATGGCGTAAGATTTTTGATTATTTTATTTATAATAGGAAATTTTATTTCTATTATTTTTGTTTTTCAAGGCAAAAGCTACAGCTAAAATTCCATTAAATAATGATACATTTGAATCATATAGAGTATCCTGTACAGCACCAGATAATGTTCATGAATTAACATTATCAATATTAAATGGTTTTACAGAAATTTTATTAGATTTTTCTGTTGATAGTAAAAATATGACATCATTAACAAAAGTTTATGGTTATATAACATTAAATGATAAACAAACATATTTTAAAAATTATTCACAGGCTATAGCAGGTTGGTTTGATATATAGATTTATACGACAAAAAAAAAATTAATTTTATTTGAATAGGTATACATAAATTTTCATCAAATCAAACATTATTTGTAACTGAACGTGGTAATTCATATCGATGTAATACAAAAACAATAATTCAAGGTTTCAATACAACTCAAAATGTAACAGTTACATCGATTGAATTAGAAAATTTACGTATTCAACCATTTGTTGATGAGTCAACAGAATTTAATGATTATGGCGTTGGTATGCATTTCAAAAAAAAAAAAAAGAAAAAAGATGTATTTTTTGTTAAAACTTTCCTTTATTTTTTGTGCATTTTAGAAAGAGTTTGTTCAACTGATATTGATAAGAATTCTAATTTAATTCCAATTATTGTTGGTGCTTGTCTTGCTGTATTGGTTGTTATTGTACTTGTTGCATATCTTATTGGTCGTCGACGTAGTCGTAATGGATATCAAAGTGTTTAAATATTCCATCAGCATTACAAGATATGACATTTTTCTATTATTTTTCTATAGAAACACTCTTTTTTTTGTCTTCTTCTCATTGCATTTACCATTTTAAAATGATGAGATATAAAAACAAACAAACAAAAAAAAGACAAAATGAGTTTTCAGTCACTTTTCTTTTCTATGTACAAATTAGGTAAGATCTATTCTTTGAAATTATAATTTGTGTATGTAGCACATACAAACTAAACCAGAGCTTTATCAGCATAAAAGAAAAATAAAAACAATTTGTTGAATTCTTATGATTTCTTTTTGTTTTTTTGATTGTTAACAAATAAACAATTTATTTTTCAAAATTACCATACATGAAAACGATAACGATCCATACTTCGTTGGATACTTTTATGAGCATTTCTAGTTCTTTTTGTTTCATTATGTTTGATATCGGGAAAGAGTTTGAAAGTACGATTATTGGATATTGGTAGAGGCAATGGTTCGAACTATAAAAAGAAATATATACATTGAAATATTTGTTATATAAATAGAATGAGAAATATTTTAGATGTTATATGCAAGTTAAATTCTATGAATAGAATGTATATTTACTATGAAGAAATATGAGTCTGTGTTGATAGAGAATAAAAAGTTAATATAACTTTGGATGAGAATCTTAGAAAACATAGCATGTATTTACTTTCTTTTCCTAGATAAACTATTCATTTTCATTTATTCATATTGTTATGCATATGCTAATGACTTCTTTTGCATAGACATCGAAAAATGGTTTTTGAAAGTATTGTTATGAACAAGCGGAGTACTATTTTAAATGTTTCGAGTTTTGAATTCCAAGAGAAGGCAGTTATTATCCTACTACAAAGAATATATAAGTTAAAAAATTCTTCTTTTTTTTGGATTGAAACATAACTTAACAGTATAATATATTTAAATTTTATATCATAAATTCGAAGATAAATAAACATCGGCAGAAGAAGTGCAACTCAAAAAACGTAAGCTTAAAGATTCTTTTTTTTCTTTTTTGGTCGTAGTTTGCTAATGAGAAAATCTTCCCAATGTAAACATCGCTTTTGAATTCGGACTCTATGCATAAGGCAGATCACAATGAGGTATTAAAAACTCGAAAAGTATACGGACACCTAGGCCTTTCCTACAGACTTATAGACATTGTACTGAAATTTTAGTCTATCACACAGTGTGTACAAAAGCATTGAATGACGGTATTTTGCTCATAGATAGGCCTAGTCGTAACTAAAAGTTCTTGAAAATTTCAGTTCAAAATAATGTTCCTTTCATAAGATAGTGAATTCCAAAAAATAAACATGAGATTCTGAAATCTTTCGTGGAATATGAATGATTTTTGGTAATTAAATATTTCATGAAGGAAATATTCTTTTGAGCTAAAGTTTTCAGGACGTTCAAGTTACACATAGGTCTATCTATGAGCAAAATACTGTCATTCATTCTTTTGTATAAATCATGCTGTCCGAACTCAAAAGTTATTTCTAAATTGAGAACATCATTGCAATTAAGAACACTTGAGAACTCTATGACTTCCTAGATTTAACTAGACTTCAATTAAAGTTGAACATAACTTAATATAGATATATAAGATCAGTTCTTTATTCTCATTTTAAAATCGTTTTGAAAATTCTATTTAATTTTGTCTAAATCTCAGCTTTGCCTAACATATGTGTCATTGATGATATTGAAATTATATTTTCAACAATAGAAATTGGTGATTTTGATTGGTTTTGTTTAGAACTTTTTACCTTGTCTAATGAAGATGCAGAATGAACTTCCGAATATCGTGGAGAAGGAGATGATTGTTTATCTATTCGTTCTTTTTGAGGTTCTTCCATCTTTGATGGTAGTGTAGAACTGGGTCGATCTTTAACTGGAGAGTTGACACGTTGAGGTGTTGATTGTTTATCTATTCGTTCTTTTTGAGGTTCTTCCATCTTTGATGGTAGTGTAGAACTGGCTCGATCTTTGACTGAAGAGTTGATACGTTGAGGTGTTGATTGTTTCGATGTTGCCGATGAATATGTCTCAATCGGTTGCTGATTGACTGGTGATTCTTGTTTTTGTGTTTCAATGATGAGTTTCTCCGGAGTTTTGACACGTGATGGTTGTATTTTTGATGATGGTGTAGGTGTACGCTATTAGAGAAAAAGAAAATGTTTAATACAATTGAATAAATTTTTTCATTTAATATTTAACAAAAAATCAAAAAGAGATAACTTACTTGTTTTGTTGATATAGGTGGAATAGGAGATGATTTTTGTATTTCAGGTTCCGCAGTAAATCGATAATTAAGAGAATCAAAACCTTTCCATGTGACTAATGTTTCATTTGTTATTACTTCTTGTTTACGATTAATTTCTTCAATTTTTTTATCAAGTAATTCTACTTCAAGTTGTTTGTTTTTTCGACCAGAAGGTTTTGGTGATTCTTTCATATTTGTAGGTGTTGTTGTTGCTGTTGTTGATGTTGAATTTATTACCGACATATTTGGACGATAAGGTAACTTTTCATTCGAATGAGCACCAGTAATAGCTGGAAGTATTGGTGAAACTTGTCCTTCGCCGATTTTATCAGCATTTTCTTTGGCTAGTTTTCGTTTGACTAATAAAAGTGTTGCTAAATTTGATGCTGCAGGATTCGCTGTTGATGACTCCATAATTATTGTTTGACGTTCAAATATTTTATATTTCTTCTTCTTTTTAACACGGTGAATATGTGTTTGATGAACATAACAACTAGGTTTTTTTTTATTGCATTTTATTTTTATAGATTCATTTAGAAAGAGAAAGAAAAGGAAGAGATAGTTAAATAAAAAAAAAAAAAAAAAGAAAAAGAAAAGAAAAACGGGAAAATGACAAATGTAACTTTGACAACGGCAGTTTGTTTTTTTTCTTGTATTAGTTAACATCGGAAATAATAGATGTACGTGAGATTTCTAAATATTTCGCTCGTATTTGAAAAATTTTACATTTAAGTTTTTCTTCTAAATCATTAAAAATTTTCGATGCATTAAAATTTATAATATTGCATTGAGATAATTTATTAAGAAGATTTTCACATACTAATTGATCATTCATATAAAAAAATTCACGATACCATATACATAAAATATCAAGAATAGATGAGATAGTTAAACGTAAACCATTTTCTTGTTCAATTAAATTTATACCATTCGAATCGGTATGAATACAATTAAATTTCGATATATAAAGTAAAATAAATGTACGACATGCTGTTAAAATAAAATTTATTTCAAAACGACGAGCTGAAATTAAAAACAAAAAAAAATTTATGTTTTGGAAGTTCCTCAAATTTTAATTACACAGTCAGGATCGACTAAAAGTGTTCATTATTGGGAAATTTTCAGTTTCTGTTTTGCAACATAACCACTGGTCCATAAAGAATAAGTCTCTCAGTATTTTGACTATAAATTTTCTTTTTCTTTTCAACTTTGAGACAAGCAAAAGATGTACCGTCAAATTCTCTATAAAAAAAACTTTATCAATCTAATTTCTGTAGAAGGATAAGTATCGATTTTCTTCTCTTTGAGACATTCGAAAAACTTCAACTATTCTAACCTGTAGTTTTCAGAGTTCTTGAACAAAAACGTCGAACAATAAAGAGTAAATAGCATCTTTTGAGATCGGATGTTTTTTTTTTATTTTAATGAGAAATAGCTGCTGTATCAAATTAAGCAGCCAAAGTTTATCAAACAGCTTTTTGTGTAAATTTAACTTGCAAAAAAACAAAAATAAAAAAATAAAAGACAAGAGATTTTGATTATTTTGAATTGAATTTTTCGGAATGTTGGATTTTTTAATGATAACTTTGATTTGAACAAACTTTAAATGGCATAACGAGAACGAGCTCATTTCAAGATACTCAAAAAACCTCTTTACTTTTTCGTGTTAAATATTCTTTGTTTAATTTTACTCTTTATCTTTCTATAGAAATTATTTGGTAACGTTTTTGTTGAAAATATAACGGCAGATCTTTTAGAAAAATAATCAGGCCTCAAAGTTGAAAAGAAGAAAAAAATATAATCAAAATATTCAGAGTGCAATTCTTTATGGGCCATTCGTTATAACTTTTCAATTGCAATTGCTTGTTAGTTGCCCACATTGCACTTTTTCTTCTTTTGAAATTTAATTTTTTTTTTTTTTGTGTCAGAAGTAAATCAGTACGTGTTGACATGTTTTAATGTTATTATAGCTGTTAACATATATACGACGGGCTGTTACATTCAGCATTATTGCTATTGTCTAATATTAGTTTTTTTTTCTTTTAAATATGCAAGGCTATTTCGTTCTATTTCTGTGTCGCATAATTGTTTATCATAACTTAATTTACAAAGCGTCATTTTTTTTCTCATTCCGTACGTGGGTGATAGAAATATTGCTTGACATTACCAAGTTTTTCGATAACAGTTACACCCTGTGACCATGAATTACGGAAATTAATTTTAGTTTGTTAAGACATATTTATCTAAACTATTAAATGTATTATTGACGAAGTTTCATTATATGTATATCGATTCTATGAGTAAAACCAATCAGAGTATTGAAGAGAAAGAGAAGAAAATAAAATCAATTTAATATTAATTTATTGAGTCTTAAATGAAAT
Organism: Rotaria sordida; assembly: GCA_905250125.1. Taxonomy (NCBI): domain Eukaryota; kingdom Metazoa; phylum Rotifera; class Eurotatoria; order Philodinida; family Philodinidae; genus Rotaria; species Rotaria sordida. The sequence goes on from CAJNOL010000102.1 coordinate 90,411, forward strand.
TTGCTAGATTGAGTAGAAGCAAGTCATTTTATTAAGTTATGTTAGATATAGAAAGATGCATAACACGAATACTTTGCGCGTGCGCACACGTAATTTACATTCAATATAAGGTTTTATGTGAGTTTCATACAAATTTTAAGAAATATTCGAGAAAATTCTAGAATTTTCTTCGTGAACGGTTATATATCTTCTTTAGAAGCAGTACAAGAGAAATCTGAACCATTCTTTAATTACACTTCTTTTGGGAATTTTATAGCATAATCTAGAACACGTTCTTTGAAGAGCGTCATCTTTTTATTACATGAAGAAAAAGAACGTTGCTGACAAAAATTTTCGATTTCTAACTTATTCATTGTGAAATCATATATATTATCTCAAAGTAAATTCTAGAAAGTTTTTTCTTTTTACAGACAGCACCATAGAAGTGCATCTATCCAGTTATCAGTTAATTCTTTATTGTTTCATTCTAAGAGATTACATACTAATTTTTATAAATTATGTTATGCAGAAAAACATTATAAAATATATGTAGCATTTTTGCTACTATGAGACTCAATGTATTAAGTAACAAATATTAATCTAATCATACGAATAATGAACAACTTAACTGCAATTCAAAAGATATTGTCAAAGAGAAATCTAATATAATTAATTTTCAACAAAGATATTCCTGTGTATCGTCTCAAAGCTAAACGAGAAGGATAATACATCTAAAGTCTTAATTTATTTTAGCATTGTTATTGTTCAAAATATAAATTATGATTATATTATGCATGGTTCATATACGTCACGTATTGCATATAAAAATAGTTGCAGATTCTAGATCTATGCAAAAAAACAAGATCATTTGTGTTGTGGAACGTCTAGCTAGTTAAGAGAAATATAGAATGTATGACTCTTTTAATGACTGTAACCAAAGTCCAATTACGGTCGCGAACTTTTAAGAAAAATTAGAAACGATCACGATCGTGACCGTGATAACCGCGAATTATGGCGATTACATCAGGCTTTATAGTGACGAACAAAAGTTTAGAGCAGTTGTATTTATAAGTTTTCTTCTCGATGGTAATACCTAGGAAGTATTTGAAAGTACATTTGAATACCCGAAAAGATCTTCTATCAAGATTGGTGAACCTAAAAACTCCAATAAAACTGCTTGGATTAGTATATCTGGATAATCAAGACTCACAAAAGCAGTTTTCTGGTATTCATTTGAAGCTTTTTGGAAATGGTATTATTAGATAGAGCTAAATAAGATGTCTCAACCCTCTCCATGACGTTCCTTCATTGAATTGCATTCAATTTATAGAAGACCTCAAAGCATCAAACATGGCGAAACAATTGAAATTTTTTATAACAATAAAAGAAAAATGCTGGTGGAGTCTTTCGTAAATAAAATGCAGTTCAATAAAGAAACTCAAATAAAACCATTTCCAAAACGCTTCAAATGGATGCCAGAAAACTGGTTTTAGGGTGGTAATTTGGTTTTTCATATGTTCTCATCCAAGCAGTTTTCTCGAGGTTTTGAGGTTCATCAATCCTAACAGAGGATCTTTCCAGCTACTCAAATGTTTGTTTTTCAGATTCTTACTAGCTATTACTATCGAGAAGAAAACTCAAAAATACATCTGCTCTAAACTTATGTCCGTTGCTATAGATAGAACATTGTTGCTCATATTACAAAGATTGTTATTGTGCATGAAACCAAAAATAAGCGTTCAGTATTCAGTATAAGGAAGTGCTCATATAGAAAGATTTTCGAAGAAAAAAAAACCTCATATATTAATCTATTGATAACATACCAAGGATAAGTAATCCAGTTACATTTTGATAAGTAATTGTACATTGAAATTGTGGATATAAAAATTGAAGTAATTCAATCATATCATTTGATAATACATCAACAATTTCAATTGAATTAATATTTTCATCTTGAAAATATAATTGAAATACTTTTGATACAGATGATAAGACACTTTTATCAACATAAAATTCTTTTCCTAGAAGGAAAAAAGTTTTTTTCCAAAAAAAATTCATTTTTTTGTCATAGAATACCTTCAACAATAAGTATTAAATCACTGAAAGGATGTAATTGATAGAAAAATTCTTCTGCTAAATGTCTATTATGATTTTGTTGTGTAATTTGAATATCCATATCCATATTACTAGTTGTAGTTATCATTTTATTAATTGAATCTGTTTGTGATATTTTGAGCCGTTTTAAAGGTTGTATTGATGTTTTTCGTATAAATTTTTTTTTATCTGAACTTGCTTTTGAATAATCATTATTTATAATTAATTCATTCGCTTTCGTATATTCGGATAATAATAATTTATTGTTATTATTAGTAGCAGTAGATGTAGAGATCATTATGTTTAATGAATAGAATGAAGAATAAAAAGAAGAATTATTAGATGAATAAAAATGAAGAATGAAAAATTTAAAAGCATAAGCGCCAATAATAATAAAATATTGAATTTTTTTTTCATGCGTTTTCTTCGATCGCTTGGTGAGAGGAGGAGATGAAGACGCTCAATATCGGCGACTATTCCTCCTGACTCATGTTGTCGTTAAAAATCATTTTTTTGTCTCAGTCATGAAGACTATTTCAATATATTTAAATCAAAATAATAATGGAATTAATCAATCGATAACAACAAAAACTTTACATAGAAATTTTAAATATTATCAAAATTATGATCTAGCTGCTGGTGATATTAATAGAAATGCGACTATATCTCAAATCGAACATGAACGAAACATATGTGAAGAAGAATTATATAGATTACGTTATGGAATTGAAAATTTATTAGCTAATAAAGAACAGCATGATTTTAAAATACGACAACAAAAAAATTTAACGAATATAAAATATCCATTTCGGACAACGACGACTAATATAAACAATTTAAATAGTATATTTCTAGAAAATTTGATAAAAAAAAAACTTTTATTTTTTTTTCAAAAATTATTTTAGATAAAATTACCAGTTGGATAGACCGATGTACTCCTTGTTGTCGTCGTTGGAGACGAAATAGACGTCATAATAATATTATTAATCCTAATGGGTATTCTCGTCGTCAGATTTATAATGATCAAAATTATGATAATGCTTCACATAGAACTTCAAAATCTTCACAACTTTATAGGTCTAATGTTGATTTATAAAAGAAAAGATACTCAATAACATGTGAATATTAATTTTCTTTGTTTTTTTCAGTGATTCATTTATTTCTACATCACCATCAATATCATCACGTTATACTGATCCGAATAGACGTCAAAAAAAGCGTAGTTTAAAACGAAGTATTCGTAAATTAATAAATCGTATGACACCTAATAAAATGAATGTTTCAAATCTATTAAAATCGAATAATATTAATGATCCTCTATACAATTCATTAATTCTTAAAATACTTGAAGCAAAAGCATTAGATTGTCTTTGTACCGGATATTCAAAAGAAAATACACGAAAACAAATTTCAAAAGCATTAAATGAAATGAATCAAAGGTTTATTTAAAGAAAAATCATTGCTATAAGTTTTTTTTTTTTTCTACAAATATTCTTTTATTTATTTAAATAGAATTGGTGAACAACAATTGAATTCTATAAGTGCTATATCATCACCTTCTAGTAGTAAATCATCAATATTAACTTATGATAAATTTCCTTCCTCTCCATTTAATACAACACAACCATCGAATGAAGAAATAAGTTCTCTATCATCATCAACTGATACTAACAAACAAAAAATTAAAAGTATAAGAAAAGGTCTTTCTAAGGGCGACCATAAGGGTTTGACTACACACAACAAAATATAGGTAGGATTGTAGAGAAAGACTTCCTCCATCCCATAGTGGAGTCTACGAAAATTAGTCATCACGAGAATTGGTCGATGCAAAAAATAGTCGAGAAATTTATAAGAAAAGAACAAAAAACTTTCAATTGTATGAAAAATAAAAGAATATCTGTTCATAAATTATCTGTAGTCCTTCTAAATTTTGTGGTAGTACCGTGTTAAAATAGAAATAAAGAGTAAGTTTGGGTCTGCTTGCACTCTCCCCTACACACCCAAACCATAGATTCACAAGAAATCGAAAGTTTTCCGATCTAACTTTCTTCAGATCTCATAATCCTTTTAGACTCTTTACTTATTTTAGTCCTTCTAATCCTTTCAGTCTCTCGGATCTCTTTAGTTCGTGTGAGGGTGAGAGTGAAGGTGACTTTCGAAATGATAGCAAATGCAAAGTTATGATTGAGATTGTGAATGTATGCCAGAGGTCGAAACGGGTCGCTCGTCCCGGCTCAATGAAACTTTTTGGCGAACCAAGTTACCCAGACCATTGGGCCGGGCGTGCCATGCTTTTTGTCAGGCCAGACCAGCCCAACGCTTCGTTTATTTTTTTTCAACTTTGTAGTAAACTATATGCTCATTTTAAGAACTCGAAATTATCATGAATGTTTTATGATAGAAAAAGTATCTAAGCTTCAATCCAATGACTTGAAAAATAAATAGATGCCATTTTGAATGATGAAACAAAAACTCATTTTTAGTGTATTTCCAAGTTCATTGAGTAAAGTGGCCGTATTCGCCAATTAAAATCTGTTATTTTGATTCAAAATTACAGTCGCTCTATTTCTTTCGTTAAAATGTTGCTTACAGTCGAATAAATTTGAAGTACGTCAAAACTAATGTTCATTTCTTCACCAACAATACAGTATTTTCCGTGTTTTTGATATAAAACTCGTGATTTTTTATTTTTGAAGTCTCTGGAATGTATGACTAATACAGTCAACTCGAATAATTGCTTAACTCAGTCAATATTTCTCGTCTACTTGCGAATTTCTATGTTGCAAAAATGGTATTAATTAACAAGCGGAAATAATTCGTAGAAAAATGTGCTGAAAATAAGCCGTCACCAAGCATTGGAGCTTTAAACAACACTTTATCTAATCCTTCACTTTTGATTAAGCAGTGAATTCATAGCAAGTTTAGCACTTTCTGAAAAAAAGATAATTCTATGGATTTTGTGCAGGATTCCATGGAAAATTGTTTGCATGATGTTGATGATATTGTGAATTAGAGCACAGTAGAACATAGTCTATTAGCAAGCCGAAAAATTTCTAAACGATTAAATTAGGAGGCTCATCTTCAAACTTTAGGTATCAATAAATTTTTTTTTGTTCACTAATCACGTTTGATCACTAGCTAGCTCACTGTATGACCAAAATAGAAAAAAACCTCTACTGAGAAATGCGGTGAATTTTCCACGAGTGTAACTCAATTAAGATATGATACCACAGAGGATATCGCGCTATGTAGAATGAGCATTATGGAGTTCTAAAACATTGGATATTTTTGTTTGTTTTACTTAAGAACCAATTCAATTTCTTGTATATTAATGTTATTTTTAGTTTCAGAGTCTAAGCTAATTAAACTCAAAATAAGGTCGGATATTTGCTCGTCAGTACATAAGCAACCACTGTAGTGATCTATAAATTTTATTGAAGAAATAAATGTGTAAAAAAAAGTTTCGTTCGAATCCGTGCCAGGCTGGGCTGAGCTGAGCAAAACTTGAGTTGGGCCGGACGGACCTAAATAACTTCCAGACCACATCGAGCCAAGCCGAACCATAAAAATATGGCTCGTTTCGAGCCTTGGTGTATGCTTGTAAAAAATGTTATAAACAGACTGAGTGGGCTAAAGACATTAAAAGGACTAAAAGCAGTAAAGGGACTAGAAAGGCTAAAACAAGTAAAGGGATTATGAGATGTGAAGAAAGTTCGACCAAAAAATTTTCAATTTCTTGTAAATACCTCACCCACACTCTGAAAATCTATGGATCTAACAATTTTAATTTTGAAAAAAGAATTCTAGTTCATATGCTGCATGTAAACAGAGAAACATACTCTCCTTTGTAGCGATTCGCAGTTGTCTAACACAGTCTTCCATCTTTTTTTTGTATTGGTTTAGCTTATTCTTCTGAGTTAAAGCTTTTATTCTTTTATTATAAGTTTCTCGATTATTTTTCGCTTTTTCCTAATACTGTATGTATTATCAAATTTTACTACATACCATTGACATATCAATGGTATGTAGTAGAATTTGATAATGCATACACTAGTAGATAGAGAAACTCCTTCTCTAGAAATCAGCATATATTCCTCTCTGTAGTCAAAAATCATCGAAAAACTTATAATTGCGTTTCTATCAATTTATTTCATTTTATATATAATAGGCTCATTGAAATTAAATGAAAACATAAAATTACCAAAGAAAAAATCCAAAGTGTAAGTCATTAATCAATATATCTAATAATTATTAGACGACAAATTTATTTTTTTAGAACTATTGTTAGCGATAAAACATCACAATCAAGTAAAATATTTTTCAATAAATAAAATCGATTATTTTTTTTTGTTCTTGTGAAGAAAATTCCAAAACAAAGAAAAGACCATCTTCAAAACATAGAAAAAAAAATAAACAAAGTTCAAAACAAAAACATAAACCAACTAATACAGCAAAAAAACGAAGCAAATCTCAAACTTCAAATAAAAAACGAAACAAATCTCGAACGTCAGATAGAAAACGAAATTCATCTAAATTAAAAAAAGTAAACATTGACAAAAACGATTTTCAATAATTTCATATTGATATAATATTAAATTTATATTCATAGTAGAAAGGTTCATCAAAATCTTCATCAAGAAGTGGAAGTAACAAAAAACGACGTAAGTTTTTTTGTTTGTTTTCTTGTCACAAAACATCAATTAATAAAATTGTTTATCTCAATTTAGAAACAAAAACTAAACGACATAGTAAACAGAAACAAACAAAACCAAAATCAAATAATCAGATGAATGATCATGAAACAATTATGTTACCAATATTTATGTATCCTCAATCATATCAAGAAGTATATCAACATCGACAAAGACTATTAAAACTTTTGCTTTCATCGACATAACATATATGTCTGTCTTTTTCCTAAAACAAATTGTAAGTAATCTATCAAATTTTTAAATATTATGTAATCATTTCTATTTCACCGGCCACTATTACTTCACAATTGTAAACCATTCTATATTGTCCATATTTGTCTGTTGATAAAAAACAAAAAGAATGTGTCAAAGTGAATGTAAAGAACAAGTCTAAGATATTTGTAACGGGTGATCCACAATGAATCGAGCTAATTGTAAATGCAAATTTTTAAATCCTTTATTATTCATATAAAATATTCACCTAATATATCAAAAGATGAAGAATTTCAAGCTGTACAAAATTGTTTACTTCACTTTTACAAAACGCTCTTTTTTTTAATTGCGAAGTGACCAATACACTGAGATACACTGTAAATCTCTGCTGTGGAACTTAAAATGAACGAAAAAAGTGTGGCATCGCTACAGAAAAATAATCTTTCATTTATATTTCAAAACTTTAAAACGACAATTTCATGTAATAATTCAAGACACAATAATGAAAAAAAAAAATTTTATATCCATGTTGGAACTTACTCGGTTTTTTATGAATTTTGGCAAAAACATGTTATACTGTGGTTCATCATCTACATAATCTTATAGAGAACAAAATTCTGCATTTTTTAATGTCCAGATAAGGACTTTACAACTGAACTTTAACTTCAAAGAAAAAATACTTCGTTATTTAAAAGATCATCATGAAGGATATTGTCAAGAAATTTTTAACTCTCCAGTAAAACTCGAGTATTCGAAAGTGGATCAACCACACACAGAATAAATTTCTCTATCTTTTGATATAAACCTTCAAGATCCTCTATACTATTTATAACACACGAGCAACGCTACGTTGTATTTAGAATATACGGGATGTATGAATGTTTGGACTGTCTTGCAAAAGCAAAATATTCTTGTTAAAAGTGAAGTTCTTAGTTTTGTAAATTTTGTATGACTTTAAATGAGAGAAAAATTACATATATATTTAGTCCTATTCATTATGGCCCACCCGTTAAAGACTATTTTTCGTCAGAAAGCTCGACTTTTGTCAATAAACATATGAACATGTTGCCTAGTATACGAATTTATAAAAGTAGTTTTGATTCTCGAAGATTTTTGGACGCTTTATGAATGATCTTTGAAACTATGTAGATAAATAATGATGTCTAGCGCAATTCTTAAAATTTTTTGTAGAATTAGATTTGTAAAATAAATTAAATATTTTTCAGAGGTAATCAAATCTTGTGCATCCTAGAGACACATACATTTGAAATCTATAATGGCATGAAAGTGTAGGTGTAGATATTCTCTTCATTCACATCGATAATATCTCACACACTCTGTCAAAGTTAAATTTTTAAGGGAGAATTTTTGATATGCCGTTACTCTTTCTTCTCGTATATTGTATAGTACAATAATTTATTAAACTGTAATACAAGTTACAACTACATAGAAATATATAAACTATTTAAAGTATTTGAAATTTCAATGAATTCTTTCTTTGCAACTGAAATAACGATTCAAAATTGTCTCAGCTTTTTCATATTTATTTAAAAATCTTAATAAATTTCGACATGATTTTAATGCTTATATAAAAATGATCGGAATCGAGAAGGAATTGATTTTTTCCGTATAATTACTTTTGATGATGACTAATTTTTCGTCAATAAATAGATGCTTAGATTTTTTTCTCTGGCAATAACAAAAATAAACTAAATGATCATTTGTCCTTAGTTTGATTGCATGGCAACAGAAGGATCTAATTATTGTTATAATATATGTTGTGAGTTTCCTATTCGATCTCGTGTAAAGTATATTAATGTATCGAATAAAAACTGACAATCATATCATTAGAAATTTAACACACTAATATCATGTCCGTTATTATTATCTACTACTAAACAAATCGCTATTTGTTCGTATCATAGGAAAAAGAAATGAGACTACTTTTTCATACTAGACTTTAATGACTCTGTCATGTGGTGTCGATCTCTGTAAAGGATTGTTTAATCGACAATTAGGGTAGCATATGATGCGTAGGTAGAAAGCTTTTTTTTTCATGCCTATATATTGCTCTTCAATATCCATTTACTGTGATAGAATTTTCATTATTCGATCAATAATTATTTAGTGGGTATGATTTATTTTGTGTTTATTAAATATGAACTGTTTTTCTTTTCCTTTCTTTTCTATAGGATAATTTTTCCATAATGCGTTTATTATCAATTTTCTCCCTCTTCATCTTTTGTTTATCTTTATTGATGATTAATGGTGAGGTTGACTACAATGTTGACGCAGGTCTCAATGGATGTGAAGACGCTTGTAGAGCAGCATGCTTAGCACATTGTCCTAAAGGAGGATGTGAACACCCTGGTCCAACTTATTCTTGGTCATCAGGTATATGTTATGGTTGTAATTGTCCTGTTTTTCATCCGGATGATGAACATTGGTAATAAACAAAAAAACAAATTAAGAACGAATGGTGATGGAAATCTTCTTTTTTTTTTTTGTCCCTTAATTTTAACATTTTTAATGAATTATTTATAAAAGATAAAGAAAAATTGTTGTATTCATTTTATCTTATGAAGAACGAACTATAAATAAAATTATAAATACAACGATGAATATGACTAAAAATAGATAAATAAATGTAAAGAAAAAAATGCCGACACAATATTTCTTTTTTTCTTTGATATTGTTTTTCTTCTATAAACTAAATTTGGAAATTTTGTTTTTTTCATATTATTACATGATATAATTAGTTCTTTTAAATATTGAAAAGCAATAGAATCAATTCATATACATTTATCAACATATTTTGTTTTCATCATGCAATGATGTTAAATATTTGATTTTATCTTTATTGATGAATTCTTCTGTTTTATTTGATAATAATCATAAGAAATTTAGATCTTCTTGTCGAATTATCTTTTCTGACATAATGTGATAATTTTATCTTATTTGAATTTATAAATGAATAGCAGAACTACTAGTTGTCAGAGTTGATTGATTGAATGATACGTAATCATGATTTAATCTTGTAATGATAAAAGAAAATTCATTCATAAATATTGACAAGAATATTTATTAATAACATTCTTCTTGAAAAATAGATTATACTATTTTTTTTTTCTTTGGTATTCATCATTAAACTCAAAAAAAATAAAAATAAAAATAACTTCTTAATGCACGTAACATTAAAAATAAAATGACATTTTTGAAAATGTCAAAAGAAATCTTTGACAAATGTTTTAATCAACAATCGTAATCATTTACCTCAATGATTATTTTATTACATAATTAATATAATGTCATAACTGTCAGTTGGCGAAGAAATTCTTCATCTTTTTTTCTTATACATTTAGATAATTAATTGAACAATGTCATAAAAAATAGATTTGATGAAAATAATATTTTTTATCATTTAATCTGTAATAAAGAATTTTCCTTTCTTTTCTTTATTTGTTCTTCGTTGAAAAGAAAATTTATTTTGTTGATTAGAATGTCGATCGAATAATATGCCATTGAAAAATGAACAATAAAGTAATGGTCTAAGCATCGATCATATTAATTATGTACGAACAAAAAAAAAATACTTCTCTCTTTATCTATTATTATATTCTAGTTCCATTTTCTTTATATTATGGCTATTTATGCAAACAAAAAATATCTGCTATTAAAGTATAAAAGATTTCTACTTTAGTGCTTCATCTTCTTTTCTCTTTCTTTCTCTCTCTCTCTCTCTCTATTCTTTTTATATTTGGTCTAGATGAAGTCTTCATCATTCAATTTCCCTTATCTTACACATCAATGTGTTGCCAGCTCTTTACTTTCCTCAAAAAGATACATGCTTGGTTTAGTTTTTTATGAATTATTCTGATTGTTTCTTGAAGAAAACTATTCATAAAATAATTTAATTATATATATATATATACATATATATATATGAAATATTGGTAAAAGATGAATTGCATTTTGATGCGTATTATCTCAATCATATCTAAGCTTGTAGATCATAGTAGAAAAATCCACCTGTTTGTAGAATAACTTATACAATAAGTAAAATGTGCATTTCAAATGGAAGGAAGTATGCCTTGATTGTCTTTGCCTAGATAGTAAAATGATGATAGTTCTTTCTAAGGCTGCATGATGTTTCCGGTGTGAATTTCGTTCTTTTCTTGTCGGCTTCTTTTTCTCTCCTTCTCGTTTATTATCGAGTCGAGAATCGGCAGTAGTAATGCAACATACTCATCAAGTGGTTTATCAACAATGTGTGTTTACCCACTTGTTTTCAATGCGTTGTCTTTTTCTCGAGCAAGATAGACACCAACACAAATAGTTATATGCATGTAAAGTATTTCTTTCAATCTCGGCTAACGATCACGAACATCATTTAAAGATAGTTGTTGACTGAAAATAGAATAAGGAAACATGCACACACACACACACATACACATACACATATCTACGCATCGCGTTCACTTGGCGTCGACTAATAAGTTTATAGAAATAGTGAAGGAAGGCAACTAATATCACAAATGAGCTGTAATCAAATAATGATTGATTTTCCTAGGGACTCTACATCATACAAGTCTTTTATTTATTTCATGCGAATTATTTCTTTTTTTTTCTTCCTCTTATCGTAACAAGTATGTATCTATATATATGTCAAAAATAGAAACTCTAGTTGGATATTTAAAATTTTTGATTACATTCGTCCGTTACCGATTTTTTACGCTAAACTTAATTATCTTATAGTCTGTTATGAAAGAGAGGAAAAAAAAGGAACAGAGTACTATTAAGTCTACTGTCTATACACATTACTGTCTTTTTCTTTTCCTTATTTTTCATTGTACTAATCGCTATTCGATCAAGTTTTTTCTGCATCTTAGGCAATTATATCATAAACAAGTCTGTCTGTCTGTATGTCTTTTTTGCACTTATACGCATCATAACATATTAAGATACACCTATTTCTTAGCATGTAGAAAAACAAAAACGAAACGGTGTCTCTTGAGAAATCATGTAGATTCATAGATAAAAAAATGGATATATAATGGATGAAAGCGCAAAATAAAAGGAGAGTAAGAGAGAGAGAGAGAGAAAAAAGTAGAATAGTAGTATAACATGCTTATAGACACATACCACAGTGAAGAAAAACATTAATTCACAGCGGCAGCGGAAGAAATCTTAGTTGGAAACTCATTAAGTACTAATGATAAATGCGAAGCATCTCAGAAAAAAAAGTGTAATAATTACAATAGCAAATTCTTTTCTTTTCTTTTTTTTTTTTTTCTTTTTCTTCTTGTAGATTTCATTCTGTTGTATACATATATATCTTTCCCCTCATTTCGTGCTTTTTTTTTTGTTTGCTCGTTTAATTTTCTTTATTCATAATTTAGAATAAATTTTAATAGATAAAAATTTGAATTATTGATATTAATCAAATACAATCCAAATATTATTTTCAATCATCATGTTCCATTGGTGGATCTTGGAAGCATTGGAAAAGTAAGTCTCTGTTAATTCACACTTGCGTGATACAATCATCATTACTTGAGAAATAATAATGAACGATAGGAAAAGAAAAAGCGAAGAACTATATATATATGTATATATAATAAATTTAATTAGATTCAAAGTGAATCATGGGAATTATTTTCATTTAAAATTGTTTTTTTCTCTGTCATAATAAAATATATTCTGATTGATTATCTTATTTTTTTATATGTATAAATTATTTCACAATAGAATTCTGTTTTTTTGCTTTACATTTTTTAAGAAACCAGAATAGAACTTAGAAATCGAACATTTTCTATACTTTATAGTCATAAAATTGTTGATCGATTTCTGTTTGACAAACAAAATTGATGGATAACATGCATTACTTAAGTAGTATTTCTATAATATTCTAATCTGGATCAATAAGTCGGATTATAAACACAATATAAAACAATAGAATCACTATCTATAATCTACTTGCATAAATGAAGAAAAGACTTCAAAAGAGAAAAGAAAAAGAGTAGAACAAATTAATCTATCATGATTTCGAATATAATTAGAATTACTAATTAAACTATATATTACATCATGGAATTCTATTTAAATATATTATTCAAATGTATTCATTTGTTAAATCCTACAAATTCTTATTTGACATTTTAAATAATAATAATTTGAAGAAAGGAAATCGAAAAGGTTAAAATATATTGCATGATTTTTAATGATTCTTAACCTATATTTAATTACGATACAATGAAAGACATAAGAAAAGTTTCTGATCATATATACAATTCTTGTATTAATAACAAAACAAGCATTGCTAAATTGTATTTGATTATTGAGATAATCAATTGTTATACATAATACAGAAAATAAATATGATTTTGTGTTTGACTTGTCATAAGATAGAACATAGAGAGAGAAAAAACAGACGTATTTAGTTTACTTATGACTCTAAAAATGACTAACAAAAAGGAAAGTATAAAGCAGTGAATATCATGAATGATGTAAACTTTCTTTAGTTCTTATTAAATCTGATTAGTGATATAAGACCAAATGTTTTATATGAAATATCATTATATAATATCGATGGTAAAAGAAAAGAAAATATTCAATCGAGGTTCTATCTCATGTTCTATTAAGCAGTGGTTTATTAAGAATATAAATAAATAATTTTTTCAAGGCACTCCATAGAGACACATATGGAGTGATTGTATACACATTTTTGTATTTTTGACTTTTCAGCGCTGTATCTTCGCCAATTGAAAAGATAGAAGAAACCAATTTTTTTCACAAACAAGATAAACCAAACATTTTTCTGTCGTTTACTATTTGTTATCGAGAACAGACTCTACGTTGGTTTTTCCAAGAATTCCACTACCATTATATAATTGCCCTTAATTTGGGTGAATGAATAATACTATCTATGCTAGTTGGATTTAATAAAAATCAAATTTTCGAGTATATCTCGATATTTTCATGTCTTACTCTCGCTACTAAAAATGTTCAGCTCAACATGTCCTACAAGACTTTATTAGTTTTGCTGGTTCAATACAAGTGAAAAACTTGTTTTCAATCAAAATCCAAGATTTTCATTGACTCCTGGGATTTTCGGCAATAACAATCGATTTTATTCTTTTGTGTTTAGTAGAGCATTATTTTTTTATTCTATTGTATGACGAAAACATCTTAGTGAGTCTTCCTCTTGACTTTCAAGTATACTAAGTAGGATATCACAACTAGTATACTTGCGCACCTCTATATAGACCCATTGGAATGTTTTCGTCATATATAGAATTGTACAATAATCTCAGAGGAGTTAAAATCGATTGTTGTTCTCAAAAATTCCTGGAGCCAGCAAAAACCTTAGATTTCGGTCGAAAACAAATAGTTCACTTATATCGAAGCGAAAAAACTAGTATAGTCTTGTAGAACATGGTAAACTGAACACTTTTAGTAACGAGAGTGAATCGTGAAAATTTGATTTTACTAGCCACAGCTAGCATAACTGGTATTATACATTCGTCTCAATCGAGGGTGAATATATAATAAAAGTAAGACTCTCAGAAAAACCGGCGTTTTGAGTTACCGTGTTCGTGAAGAAAATTATTTTTCTATCTTTTAAAATGGCAAGGATACAGAACTTGAAAATTAAAAAAAATACGAAAAAGTGTATAAATTCGTTCGATGTATCTCTATTTACCTTTTAATCATTATAATTTCTCTTACCTGTCTTTTGATATGGACAAACGTTTGTTTTTGTTTTAGCACGGCTGTTTTCCTCTTTGATTTTGCTGCCAGGGCAGCTCATCATGGACATGATGCTGCTTATGATGATGATTTCTATGATCGTTTATCTCGTCGTTATTCTGTTATTCTTCTTGTCATATTTACCGTACTTGTATCAACAAAACAATATGTTGGTGAACCAATAGCTTGTTTTTGTCCAGCACATTTTACAGGTACACATGTTGAATATACAAATAATATATGTTGGATATCAAATACATATTTTGTTTCATTTGATCGTCTTTTACCAAAACATCCAAATCCAAAAACTGAACAATATATTTATTTTTATCAATATGTACCATTTATTCTTATCGTACAAGCTTTACTTTTTTATATTCCATCACTTATATGGTCATCATTAAATTCTAAAAGTGGTTATGATTTAAGTATGCTTGTAACACATGCTCGTATTATTGATACATATACATCAGATATACGTGAAATATCAGTTCGTCATTTAGCACGTTTTATTGATAAAGCACTTGAATATCATAGACATAAACGTTTAGAATATTTTGAACAATTACGTTCAATAAAATGTTCATCATTATCATCAATATATTCATTTTTTTTATTAAATAATCATATAACAATGCGTGACAATCATTTAATGTGGTCTTTTTTATTTTCTAAACTACTTTATTTGCTCAATGCTTTTGGACAATTATATTTGCTCAATTTTTTTCTTGGCAATGATTATCATATGTATGGTTTTTCTGTAATAAAAGCTTTATTTACTGGTAATAATGAAAATTGGACAGTAACACCAAGATTTCCTCGAGTTACATGGTATGTTTAAATAGAACAAGAAAACAATCCTGTTATTTCTTTTTTTAAATCTTCTTTCCATGAAAAATAGTTCGTAAATTAAAATAAACTTAATATAATTTAATAATAACTAGATAGTGTGTTCCTAATTATTAATACCATATTGCAAATTCACTTTGAAAAGAAAATCTAATAAACAATTCAAAAATCATAAAAATTGTGTCAGAAAAAATAGACTTAAGAGTTATTTATATTTTTTCTTATTGTAAAAGAGAAAAAAAAAACAAGTTTAAATCAAAGATAAGACTAATCGGATTTTCTTCTAAATGCCACCCATCAAGATTAGTATAGACATATGAATGATTCTTCAATTATTTCTTTTTCTCTTTAGTCTTTACCGTACTAAAGTAAATGTAATCACTATCTAATTAACATCAATATGCTTTATTCATGAATTACATGTGGACTATGCACGTGCATAAAAAGTTGCCATATACAAGCTTATCTATTGTTCACAGCGGTCTCTTTTCTTTCATCTCTCTTTCTCAATCGTCTTTGCTAACATATACTAGTAAGATGATTGAGAAAGAGAGATGAAAGAAAAGGGCTCGTCTTTAACCAGCGTTTATTCAGATTTTCTCTTCCGGAATGGTGATTTAAAACTCTGGAAGAGTGAACATCTATTTTGGAGAGCATGGTCTTATAGTGTATAGCACAATAATCGCAAACTTTGGGAGGACCAATCCGATCGCCAAAGGAACGCTACCCTCTCAATTCTCACACTGAATAAAACACTGTCCTTAAACAACATATAAGCTACTATAAGAGGTATCTTATAAATTTTGGACATCAACGAAAATTACTTTATATGTAAACAAAGAGTAGTTTCTGCCCAACTATATCTAATTAATCTTCGAGTACTTAGGATTATGTTTTAAATAATCATATTATCTGATGATACTATCTTTTTTTTTTAATAATACTGATAAAAACAGAAGAAACATGATAAATAAAATCTCTAAATGGGCAGGTATTTTTTAATAAGTTTTAATGAACTATGATTTCATCGTATGTAACGTAATACAATTATACAAAGCGATATGTAGTATCCAGGATGTGGATGTGACTATCATCTTTACCTACACTCTTATTATCACGTTTCTTCCATTTATATCACTATTATCAAAAAGGATAATGACATCGAATCATATGTCATTTAAAACATCGTTCTAAGTATTCGAAATTTATATAGATATTGTTAGGTAGAGGATCACTATTTATTTACATATAAACTAATTTTCGTTGAGACTCAGAACTAATGAGACACTCTTTATAGACACTTTTTAGGCATCTGTGTGGCTTACAAGCAATTCGCAAATAAGTCTCATCATTTTGTCTCTTTTAATTTTGTAAGAAAACGAAAATTTATTGAAGGATTCAAAATATTCAAAATTAAATTGTTTTTTTTTCTACTTATATGTCAGATATATATTATTAAATTCTAAATAAAAAATAAGAAACTATTGTTTTATTTTAGGTGTAATTTTGCTGTACGAAATTTAGCCGATAATATTCATACATATACAGTTCAATGTAGTTTACCAATAAATTTATTTAATGAAAAAATTTTTTTAATCATATGGTTTTGGCTTTATTTTACAACTTTATGTACATTATTTGGTTTTCTTTATTGGATCAGTTCATTTTTTTTTCCAAAATTTTATAAATCACATATACAGCGTTATTTATCATCAATGAAACGTATTAATATTCATCATTTTCCTCAAACTCCATTTCAAGAACAACAATATCGTTATCTTCCATACCATTCTTATCCTCATCATCATCATCATCATCATTCAAGTTATCATCGTCGTCATTCATTTAGTCATTCACATTATGGTACAAGTAGTAGTCATTATGGTTCATTACATATGGGTCATCCTCATCATGGTCTTTTATCATCATTTACTGGTCGAACATTAAAACCAAATTTTGATTTAGTTCGTTTGTCACGTGTACATGATCAATTAAATCTTCCTATAACAACAACAGCAACAGAAAATAATGAAATAAATGCAACATCATCCGCTGATGATCAAACACCACCATCACCATCAACTCCACAACCAATACCGGTACCTCAAATGATACCATTTTCGACACCAAATGAGGAAGATCGTTTATTAACAAATTTTTTAACAGATTATCTTGGTCGAGATGGTATACTTGTTTTATATATTTTAAAAATGAATACAAATGAAGTTATAACAGGTGAAATTGTTACAGCTTTATTTGAATTATTTAAAGCAAGTATTCAGACTGATACAACAGAATAAATGTTCTATTGGTAGACGGTGTTTTTCTTTTTTTTTTTTTTTATTTATATTAATAATTGGATTTAAATTGAGTAAAATGTGATATCAATGTCTCTGAAAATAAACGACGTAGATTTGTATTATGATCAAGTAAATCTCGAATAATAGTTGTTTTTGTTGTCAAATGAACAAGATTAAAATCAGGAAAATATCTGTGAAAAAAAAAACAAAATGAAATCATTGAGAATAATATTTCAAGAAAAAAAAAATATTTCTTTTTTGTTTTTTTACTCATTATTTTCTTCAATAGTATCAAATTTTTCAATGATTATATCAATATTTGAATTATTAAATAATAATGCTGAAAGAACTTTTAATGATTGAATTCGATTTAATAATGCATTTTGTTTTAAAATATTTAATAGAGCATAGAAAATTATTGGTACAAGTTGATCATCACGTACAAGACTATCTATATGAATAAATATAAGGAAAGATCAGAATTGTTAATTATTCTTTATTTTACCATTTTGATCTTCATTTTCTAAGCTAATTCTTTTCATAAGTATATCATTTCTAAATATACATTCAATACCATCAGCTATTGGCCATAGAGTTTCATCTTTATCAATAAGTTCACTCCATTGATATGATGGTTTAATAATTAATGTATGTTTTAATAAAGAAGTAAGTTTAAGTGCTGGAAAACCAAGTACAAGACTATAAATAAGAACATTCGATTTGATACGATCACGAATATCATCAATTATATAACGAATATGATGTGGTGCAACACATAGAAAAACAATATCACAATGTTGAACAATATAAGCATTATTAAATTTACAAAATCCTACTCCATTTTGAATCATATCAGCTAGAAATATTTTTCTTATTGAATGGAAAAACAAAAATCTGTAATTCCATTTACATACTTAATAAATCAGCTTGTCGACTGGACTAAAGAAATAACAACAACAACAACAACACATACATAATTATTATTAAAGATTCGAAGAAAAATATATTCGTTAAAATGATAAGTTAATTGTTATTTCAATCATGTTAACTTTGAATACTTACAAGACATAACTCATCTGGATAAACATCTCCATATTTTAATAAAAATGTAGCAAGTAAATGTCCAATACGTCCAACACCAATAATACCAATTTTAAGACCCGGTTCTCGACATACTTCAGCCATTAGACGATGACTTCGTTTTTTGTCTGGTGTACCTTTTAATTTTTCACCTTCACGTCTAAGATATATTTGTTTAAATAAAACACAAAACGATTTAGTTTTTTTTTTTCTTTAATCATTTACTTAATACGATTAGCAAGTGAAACAAAATAACATGCATGAGCAATATGTGCTGCTGTTAATAAATTTGAACGACGACGTAATTGAATAAATAAATCATTATATTCACCAGGACATAAGTTTTTAAATTGAATACTTTCAAGTCCTGATATTAAATCACCTGTTGGTGGATCGAAAAGTGTTTTTAATGTTGATGATTGAAATAGATCCATTAAAAAAAAAATTAAAAATCTGTAAATTATTCGATAAAAGAAAAAAAAATCATTTCTTTTTCTTTTTGTTTTTTAGATAAATGAATAAAGAATTAATAAGAATATGTGAAAGTGAAATAAAAAAATTATATCACACAATGGAAAGAAATAGTTATAAAGTTACAAGTTAACATCTGACCAATCGGAACAAAAAAATATCATTTCGATCAATCAATATTGACTTGTTTAATAGCAGATGGTGATTGACAACGTTGATCAACTAGATAATCATTAGCATATGGAGCACCTTGCCAAACTTGACCATAATCTTGTGTACGTTTTATTTCTGGTAATGGACGACGATATTTATATGGATTACTTGATATTTGTCCTCGAAAACCTTCTGTTGGATGAAATAAATCCCACATACTTGCTGCTCGTTCAAGTTTTGCTGATGATGTCATTTCAAATTGTTTAGGTGGATATACTTTAGGTTTTTCTTCTTCAATAACAAATGCACCATGTCGCTATGAAATATTTAATTTAAAAACAAAACAAAAAAAGATATATATATATATACAAAAATATTAGAATTTAATTTATATACATACTCTTCCACGAAGAGGATAATTTGTGAAGTTTCGACTATTATATTGTTGTTCGAACGATACTTTTTCAACTAATGTTTGATCAACTGATTCAAGATTTTCAGATTTTAAATCAGTAATAGGTACTAATTTTAAATAAAATTTTTCGTTATTTACATTTCTAAATTTTAGTAAAATTTTCATTACCAATTCCTACTGTACGTATATGAAATGGATTAGCTGAATAACGTGTATTTTTCTTTGCATAAAGTCCTGTTTCTCCAGCAATACTAAACGCATTTCGATATGAACTTTCTTTTATTGTCATCCATTTATCTTGAATTTTTGCTCCTGGTCCATAAGATTCACCTGTTGGTTGTGACCAATCCCACCAACGTGATTCTTCATTTTTAACATTATCAGTTTTGATAATACCAAATGGAGCATTAAAATTTGTTGCATTTGAATAAATCATATCAACTTTACGTCCAGCATGTGGATTATTTCGTGCTTCTAATCCTTGTGCAGGTAATTCATTGAAATTCGGTTCTGTATAAAGTGGTGGTGGACGAGAATGACCATACCAAAATGGAATATTTTCACGTTCAGGAACTTCTTCTGATATTATTCGATAACTATTTGGACTAGATTTTCATTTAGAAAACGAATAAATATATGATTAAGAAAAAAAAAAGACAAACTCAAGTAAAGTTTTACTTGAATTTTTCTGGAACTGCTTTTTTGTGAATGATGTCGGGATATGTGATGGTCGTCATTTTGATATACCGAATTCACTCCTAAGATAAAATTGTGTCTGTTTTTATTTTAAAGTATTAAATTTTTTGTCAATGAAATCAATCTACCTACGGATCAATATCAATTCGCTTTTTATATTTTTTTCATTTTATATTCCAATGTCTTGTTTTATTATATAGAACGAAAATGTTTTTTTTCTCATACTTGTCAACCAAAAAAATGTAAAGTTGAACGGTTTCTGCTCGCAAACAGGTCTAATTTTTCCTTATCGTTTATTTTGTAGTCTGTTATGTAATATGAATATAGATGAATATTAAGAAAGATCATAGGCAGTGCAACATTTTAAATCTAGACTAGGCTCAGTAATCTTTATAAGATCACTACTGAAAAAGTATAATGGGGCGAAGGAGAGGCAAATCTTTTTATGTCATTCAGATGAAATATAGTTAGTGCGTTTTGTTTCCAACTCATATTTTAGAATGTATAAATTTGATACGATTCAGAAAACGTTCACCACTTCTGTGAAAAGATGTGCATTAAATAAATACGTCAACATTTATTTTTATTTAATTTCGACTCTCGAAAGAAGATTTTTCAGATCTACGTTACTGAAAAACAAAATAATGATGAAGCAACAGTGTTCACACAAGAAAAGGAATTATATTGTTGAAAATTTTCAACATCTTTTAGTTTATCTCACTTTAGTTTTCGATACTGTTCTTCTTCGCTAGTTTCATTGAAGTTACAACTTCAAGTCATTAGCAATGTTGGGCCCAATATTGAATCTATCCTCAAGAATGTTTTCTAAAACTGCTTCACTACGAACTTGTTACTATTTGCCGTCGAAGACAGTGAAAAATTTTAACGTTTGTATAACAATTTCGATGCACTATATAAATCTATAAGTTTGACAGAATGAGAACCAAATGTTTGAGCTTACCCTAGCCTATGATATTTGAATCTACGATTGGTTTCAGTCTATCCAAGCCTCATGGCTAGAGTTCTTCGAGTTAGTTCCGGAGTCGACTGGCTCTACTTATGGTTCAGCTACCTATAGGACAGAAGTGATCTACAGAACATCAGAGATTGAAACAAGAGAAAATCTCATTCATTATTTTTATAAAAATTTTATAGACTAGAGTAAAATATCTATATACTGTTTCGGTTATAATATCTCTTATGAAATACATACAAGGTGTACTAATTCTATTTTTTATTTCATGATTTATATTAATAGGAAACAAACATACCTTTTTTTTCTCGCCCTATCTTAACACATTCAATAGTGCTGACATTTCAAATGTCTTCTACAGTTCGTTGTCATAGCAACCAAACATTATCAAAGTGCATTCGTGCGTTATCCAATTTATAGATATCTCTGATATATAATAAAAACCTTTTCAATTATTTAATTTTATATAAAAATATTAACTTTTAAAAAGCAACTTTTTTTTTAATTCAAAAAATTTTTCCTTATTTCTTATTCGTTATTCTCGTACCGTCTCTTTCTCTATATCTAGGTTAAGGTAAAGTGTCATCTTTATTAAATGATTAATCATATGTTGGAAAAAAAGAAATTTCTCGTCCATCTATATTTAATAACATTGAGTCATTTTATTATGTCGCAATGTTTCTATAGATTCTTATGCAATTGAATTTTGTATATAAAAGCAACGAAATCATTTGTTTATCATTCTTTTTAGATTTTTTCACAATTCAAATCTCATAATATTTGCACATACAATGACAAATCCAACAGAACTAATGCAATTGTATATTTTATTATCATATGAAAAGGTGTGTGT
This sequence comes from Rotaria sordida, assembly GCA_905250125.1. NCBI lineage: Eukaryota > Metazoa > Rotifera > Eurotatoria > Philodinida > Philodinidae > Rotaria > Rotaria sordida. Next base: position 112,927 of record CAJNOL010000102.1, read on the forward strand.
ATATATGAAGAAAAAAAACACAATTAAATAAAATAATATTTTTATATTTTTGTTTTGTCAGTTACAACGTTCAACAATAAGCCAACATCGTCGACCGATAGAAGCTTCATTACATAATCGTTTGTTAGTTTGGCGTTTTTTAAAAAAAATTGAAAATGAACCAATAACTTGCGAACATGAACTTTTCATAAATAGTCATAATAATAATAATAATAATAGTTTCGATTATAACAATCCATGGATAATTGATTTCAATACAAATTGTGAAAATGATAATGGAATTGATATGGATATTGATTCTGATATAGTAAATGTTTTAGGCAATGATGAAATAAATAATAATTCTACATGTGAAACAATGAATATTGATCAAACATCAGATGTAACTGCATTATTAAAACGTGCGATCGGTTCTGAAAGAAGACAAAAGTCATCGACAGATAATTTTTATTTTCATGATAGTAATAATAATAATAATAATAATACAAATCTTGATCATATGTCAGAAACAAATACATTTGAAGAAACTGAGCAATTTTTTCATGATCTATGTAATGAATTAACAAATACGACAGCTTCAATTGTATCATCTTCAACAACAAATGTATTTAATTTTTCAACATCACATGAACAAACACTTATTCATTAGAAAAAGAAAAAAAAAGAACGTTTTTGTGTCTTCTTTTGTTTTAAAATTATAAGACAGTAGTTTATAACAAAAAAAAACAAACAAACAAAATCTTTTTTTTTTGTTCTTCTTCATTTTGTAAGATATCATTAGATTGTTTCTTTCTCATTGTTTTATTTTTCGTTTCCTCGATATAATAATCGTCTATCATAACACATCGATCAAGTTCTCTATTGTTCGAATGATTTTTGTGTTTAACTCCAATCCGGTCTGTCATTTTTCTCTTTTTATAATGATGCTGATTTCTTAGTTTATCAATGATATGAGTAAGCGATTTTAAAACGCGTTTATATGTTTAATTATTTGTTGCCTATTCGATCTTATTACTTCAGATGTTTTCTTGTTTCTGAGTGTTTTTATTTAAATAAAACAAAATAAAACTCAAGAGATAATGAATTTTTTCTTTGATATTACTTTTCACTGGTTTTTTATTTCTAAATACTCTTCCTTGTTTTTTTTTCATTTCACACACGTTGTATCGCGTGCAAACACACAATCATATTGATCTATTTATTGCAAACGTAAATGCTTTTTTTTCTAAAGAAAAAAAAAAAGAAATCTCGACGGTTATACGACCGTTAGTTTTCATCAAGGAAAGTGGGAGAGGAAAAGATGAAGAATGTTGTTTTTTAATAAAATAGACAGCATCTTGAGTGCATATCACAGGAATATTTAAGCGGAAAAATGGTTTCTAACACAGTAGTCATTATATTATTTTTTTTTTATATATAGCAACACGGAATTACATTTTTTTTTTGAAGAAGAAGAAAAAAAGGAAAAGAGAAGAGTAAACATTTACATTTAGTTAGCAAAATGGATGATAATAATTCTGGCACATCTTTGAATGATGATAATAATCAATTGATAGCAAAATCAATAGAAGATTCATCTGAATTTCTTTCAACTATTGATGATGAAGAAATTCGTCAAGTTCAAACAGCTTTTTCCAATATAATTGATGAAACATGTTCAAATAATCCAAATTCTAATAGAAATATATTTGAACATACATATATTACACAAGATAGTTTTGCTTTTTTTTTTCGTTCTATTATACCAACACAAGAAATAGTTCAACAAGATTTTGAACCTGAATCACAACAAAATTTATTTAAATATGAAGATCAAGAAGGTATAAAATATGCTTTTAAAGTTTTTGATCGTCGTACAAATCGTTTAATATATGAACAAATGCCAACTTATCATAAATATGCTATGAGATTATTATTTCGTGGTCCTGTTCAACGTGAATTATTACTTACAAGTGCAATAAGAAATTTTTTTGCTCGTGAAACATTACGTTTAGGTAAAGAATTTGATGATCCAAAATCACGTAAACATATACTAACATTTATTAAAATGTATCAAATTGATTTAAATGAATTACTTGAACCAGATATATCAAAATATTTTACATTTAATGAATTTTTTTATCGAAAATTAAAACCTAATGCAAGACCTATTGATAATCAAGATGATCCAAATATAATTGTATCAGCTGCTGATTGTCGTTTAATTTTATTTGATAATATATCTGAAGCAACACATATATGGATAAAAGGTAATCAATTTTCTCTTCGATATTTATTTGATGATGAAATATTAGCACAAGAATTTGATGGTGGTTCAATAGCAGTATTTCGTTTAGCACCAGCTGATTATCATCGTTTTCATTCACCAATTAAAGGAATTATTGGACAAAATATAAAAACTATAACTGGTACTTATTATACAGTTAATCCAATTGCAATCAGACAAAGATTAGATGTATTAACAAGAAATCAACGAGCAATGATTACTATTGAAAGTAATTATTTTGAGAGAGTAGTTTTTATAGCCATTGGAGCATTACTTGTTGGTTCAGTTAATTTTACGGTTACACCATATCAATCAATTGAAAAAGGCGATGAACTTGGTAAGATCAAAGGCAATCTTTATATTTTTTATTTCGTATATTAATAAAATATGTTGAATAACTGTTATTACAAAAGTCCTGAGAAAAAAAAATTTTTTCATTCCTTTGAAAATAATTAGTGAGAATTTGAAAACAATTTCTTCAAATCAAAATTTTGAAATCTTTCTGAATGTGTGTAAATATTTGTTTTTTAATCGACACTAGTCTTCGTTCTTACAACGTGTTTGTTCATAGTTACAATCAAATATAAGGCAAATAAATAGTCTGAACCAATATTTCAAACGAGTATACAATCGTATTTCAAATGAAGAGTTTTTAATATTCTTCAGTAACTTTTATATGGTTAAAAAATGAACGAATATTTTATTTCAAGACTTTTCCAACAGAAATTACGTTAGCTTATTATTGAGAAAAATTTCAAGTTTGGATAATAAAAATTCTCATTTATTAGAATTGTAAATGACAATACGAAAAAAAGTAAATATTGTATTTATATAGGTTATTTTGCATATGGTGGTAGTACAATTGTTATTGTCTTTAAAGCTGGTATGGTAAAATGGGATGACGATTTACTACATAATTCAAAGAATTCTATGGAAACACTTGTTCGTATGGGTGAACATATTGGTCAACGAACAAGTGAAGAAGAACGACAAAAATATTTATTAAATGTTCCAAACGATAACAAGAAAAATACAACAATATCACAACTTTTAAGTCATTTTCCTAAGTCGGATAGTTTAAGTAATATTAATGTATAATTCTTTTTTTCCTATAAAATATTCTCTAAGCTGTTGTGATTCGTTTTACATTGTGATAAATTCAAATTTTTATTCTGTTTTATCTATAACAAAAAGAAAGTTTTTTTTTCGAATCTTTTTTCTGTTCATATAATTTTAGAGATTTGATATATGGACAACAACATTCGTTAGTGACGTGACTTCCTAAAATTGTAATACATGTATCTCGGAATAATGAATTTTTCTAGAGCTAAGTTTTATATGTTACATGTATTTTAATTTATTCTAGATGCCCTGGAAAAAAACCAGCTCTAAAAGCCTTTGTTCGGAGAAGTTATCAGTAAAAAACTAGTGTTAACCAGGATATTCACTTTTACTTCATGCATTTTAACTAAAAAAAAACTCTGAACTAAGACAGTATTTTTGCAAACTAAATAGTATATTCTCCAGACAATTCCTGAGGCTACAAAATTTCTATCCAAAGTTTTTTTTTCGGAGCATGTCTAGATATTTCAAAAAACTCGATTTACATTTCATTAGCCACGTGACGGTGTATGAATGTATAAACGAAAAAAAAGATGCTCTTATAACCAAATAAGAAGTTCAAAATCACTTCCAAATCGTAAAAATTCTTCTTTATAATTTCTATATGATGGTAAAACAAAAATTTTTGTTTCGGGACGTTATAGGATCTTTAGAAAATCGATCTTTTAGAGGACATTTTTTAGAGTTTGATTTTGCTGAAAATTTTATCGTAGATAGAATTTGTATCATCGAATCTATCCTGAAGTTTTCAGATTTTTTTTCTTATATGGTTAGAGAAATATTCGCTAATTACATTTTATCAATTAATTAATTTTAATTGATAGTCAGCTGGAAGAGTCAACATTTTTACACCTGTCTATGCTACGGTAACTTAGTCAAAAAATCTCTGTGAAGAATCAAAGTCAAATGAAAAGTTGGCATATCTCATTTTGTCTGAAATGGCTCATATATAAGTATATTTATGGATGATTATAATAAATCATCATTCACATCATCACTGAATCATTATCCACTTTCAACTTATAGAGACTGCCTGATTAGATTTTTGTTTATCTATCTTCTGTAGCAAGAAGACTGGAGAATACTATAGTCGAATGGATGGTCTTTTGGAATTGTGACTTACGATTCTCTACAAAAAACAAAATGGGCAAATGCAAAATTAAAAGTACTGATTGAACAAAAAAAAATACGCATCAGTGTCATTCTTAATTTAAAACTAAGTCGAACTCTGCATCGCATATAACAAAAAACTCTTTCAAGTTTTTCTGAATCCTTTCCATGATGCTATAAACACCAGAAAAGTCTAACATTACGAGTCGAGATTTTCATTGCAGTAGTTTCAGATTGAACCTAAAGTGAAAATGCAGACATAGTGTTATTCCATATGATGATTATTTCCACTGAAACTGTCGAAAGAAAGATTCCAATTTATTAATGTTAGATGTGGATCCTCTATAAGACACAGAACCGGACGGATAACTCTGCGAAGTCATCAAAAATGAAGTCATTTATGCAAATGGTATCAGCTGATAGGAAAGAAGCTTTCATTGTACAGAAAATTTGTCTATCAGTTTTTTTCTTGTCAGAAGTCCTGAGAATATGTAGATTTTTTGACAAAATAAGAACGGATAGAATGAGTTAGGGATCTGCAAAATGGTTTCGAACAATTATTTCTATCGAGAATTAGACCATACATTTTCATACTTATTATTTTGTTCTAGTTAAAAAGCTCCACATCGGCTATGCCTATTTACGATTCCAATAACAATCCTTTTCTGATCAAGGTTTTCGTTCCAAGAGTCGAAAGTTTTCGATAACTTGTATAGGTTTTAAATATGTAAAACACAATTTACATAAGTTTCACTCAGTAGCTGTTGAACCATTCTTTTATTTATACATTTTTTTGCTATTTATAGTATGAACTTCCTAGTTTCAGTGTTGTACTTGTCTATCTTGAAGAAAAAACCTTTGATAATTTGTAGACACTAGAGAATAGATAAGAAGATTTAGGTTTAGTCTTTGAAATAATTATTTCCGAATTGGCTCTAAAAATAGTAGTAATAGTCCTGCAGATTCTGAGTTTTGATACATTCAAATGGATTTTTAAAGTAACGACGATTCAAGATCAATTGTATAGGTTTTGTATGCATTCATAAACTGAGACTTCTGAAAGAATGTTTAGAACCAGAAAAAAATTCTGACTCGGACAAAAAACCTGGTTTTATATATTCTTAGTTCTAATACATACATATAAAAGCATGCTCCCGTTACTAAAGAGTCAAAACATTCATGGAGATTTTATATATATTCGAACAATTATTTAGATTATAAAAGACGTTGCTTGTTTTTAGAAACGAAATCGAATCTACAGGATCGAAACTAGAATAAAAGTAATTTTAGAGATCTCGAGTCACTAGCTCTAGCTCAGATAAATGAGCTGGTAGATAGTTCTAGATCATTTAACCTCGAACTAGCCAACAAATACAGTTATCCGAACTGAAATATACTCATTTCTGACTGATTGTAGCATCGCTCTTATTGTAAAGATTGGTGAGATTTTGTTTAAAAATTATATTCATCAAGTTGTGTATCTGATTAGATATCAGAGTATAGCGTAGTTGTTTAAAAGGTTAAAGATAACAAGCTTTCATTGTCTGAAGCAATGGAGATAATAAATGATTTGTTTTTTGTAATGCATTAATATTTTCAGTAGAGTATAATAACAACAAGAGAAATATTTATAGAAACTAGAATACTTATTAATTCTTTACTAGTTGTTGGCACAATACTCAAAGCTAGTCATTCGTAGTCATTTTTTAGTTAGAATATCAATTCCACGAGTGAACTTTTATTTATTTATTTTTTTACTGCTAAGCATCATTCATAAGTACGATACATTCATTTCTTTGCCGTTTTGAATGCCAATTACTAAAGTGAAAAGATTGAATGTTTGATGCGTTAAATAAAATGATAGTCATTTTAAAAAAATACCTGACAAAGTATATTCTATCACATGATGTATTCTTTTATATCCATATTCCTATTCTGTTTACATTTATTCATCTAACACAGAATGTTTCAACAATAGATAAGTCTTGTGACCGTAATAATATGGTTATAGAATGTGTTTAACTATGGCTATATTCATTTCTTCAATAACATCAAAACTATACGCAATAAACTCCGACTATTCAAATACAATCATCGAATCTATATTTAACTATTTTTTATTTACACGTTTCATTCATCAGAATGTACATCGTACATTCGTGATAATAGTTTTTTTAAATCCATAAAAATATGTTATCGTAAATCCTTGGTATGTATGAGTACTAATTTTGTGTACCATTCATATTTACTCATAATAGTACAATAAGCAACCTATAAATATTGATGAAAATCAGTGCAATCGTATTTTTAGTTTTCTTTTAATACAAGTTATTTGATTTCAAATAAAAAAATATGTAGAAAATATCAACAATCATGTGGATTATAGCATTGTTACTTTTTTTTCGGTGACAAGTGCTTCTAGTATAGAAAGCAATGATGTCGACACAGACGAGCTTCAACCGAATCAAGGTCAATACCATTTATTGATCTGATGTGAAAACAGATTACTTGAAGTACTAAAAATTGCTGAACACCAATACAAAGCCCTGAGATCAATCTCGGATACTATTTCCAGTAGACCAAAAACTGACTGTTGAAAATTTTCCGAGCAATTCTTGCAACAAAATAGAGCAAATATCAAGGCATGGACTAATGCAAATTGTCGTGATTATAGTGGTAGTGGAATATATATCGCATTTATTGTAAAGCCAGATTCTTTTAGATGCATTATTCGGATGAATCCTACATATGCAACAAAAATACGTATATTCGAGCCTTGTACAGAAACCCGTCGTCTTTTAATTTGGCTTTTTTCATCTTTTTTTTTTTTGTAAAAATCTCATTTTACTAAAAATCAAATTCGAAGATTTATTCGAAATGAAATTGATACATAAACAACTTAATAATCAGTATAAATACAAAACACAAAAAACTTTTTAATTGCATCTTTTTTTATCGTATAATCTTTTATAAATAACATAGATTATCAATGTATTTAAAGATAAAAATAAAATATACAAAAAGTAAAACAATAATAGAAAAAAAAGCAATATACTAATCACTAATGCACATCACTGCAAACATTGCTTGATAAGTCGTCAAGAAAGATCTTAAAATGTACAATTTACACATCAAACTGAGAATTCTTTGAAATAGTGAGTCAGTAAGTTATAATAAACACAAAAAAAAAAATAAATAAATACATAGAATAAAAAGCAGATAGAAAAATTTTCACTAATTAAACTTCAATACGACGAGCTTGTTGTTGTAAACGTTCATTTGCAATTTCTTTCAATGTTATTGTTTTCTCATGATCAATATAAACATAAGGTACTGTTGTTGATGATGATTTGGATATTGAATTAGTCGTTGCTAATGAATTATTTCGATTAATTGTACTAGTTTGATTTGAATTAGATTGTTGATGATGATTACAACATGATAAAACAGTTCGTTTATATGATTGTTGAACAGTAGATTCTTTCATTAATTCAATATGTGATTCATCCGTAGCAATCGGTATTTCTGATTCTGTTGAAACACCTAGAAATAGAAATGATTTTGATATATTATAAAATAACTTTTTTTTGTTCTCATATACCGCTTTCATCCATTGAAATTGGTATTGATTCTGATTTTAATTCAACATAATTAAGTTCTGGAGAAAGCTCTTTTTCAACAGGTTGTTTAAGTCTTGCAATAAATTGTCCTTCTTCTTCTTCGTTTTCTTCTAGATTATCATTATTATTATTATTTTCTCTATGACAAGGAAGTGTATCAAAAGGTATGTAGTTTTCTGATAAATTTGGTTCAGAATTTCGATAAGAAAATGTTGCTCCAGAAGTTAATGAAACTGATGAAGAGGATGATGATGAAAAAAGAATTGATGATGGTACTCGACGTGTAACACCTTGATCGGATTGTGTACGTCGTCGTCGATGATGATGATGGTGATGATGATGGCGTGATGTTGATGAAACATTTGTTAGTGTAGATGAAGATGATATAATTGTTCCTCGTCGTTGTTGTTCTAGTAATTGTTTTGATCGAATTGATATACGTTGATCTAAACAATCAACAAGACGACGTGCTTGTTTACAACGAAATGCATAACGTGCTTGACCCAGTGGTGCACGACGACCACATTCAAGAATAAATATCGAACCATCTAAACCATAACGTTTGATTGTTTCTAATGGTATATGTAATGATTGTCGATGTTTTTGTCTTATACATAAACTATCATTTGACACATGAATTTTTGCTGATGCATGTTTTCGACCACAGGAATTAATATTATCAACTTTAAATATATCATCATTGGTTGATATTGATGTATCAATGAGATCACTTAAAAGATTATTCGATGAATTATTATTACCCATATCTGAAAAATATAGAAAATAAAATGAATATTTCAAAAATCAGTATGTTCAATCAGATTCGAGATAAAATATTTATTAGTTGTAACTGTTAAGAAAACAATTGATATTTCAAATCATATAATGTATAAGAATATTTATAGTAAATGTATCAGATTTAGTAAACGAAAAAAAAGTAATAAGAAATTCTATGAGATCATCAATAAAGGACGTCTAGTAGAGCCTGTCGAATTCACAATTTTCGGACTCGGTCGAACTGTACTTTGAAATTCTCAATAAAATTTTCTTATCGGAATTGGATATTTGTCTCGAAAATACGCGATACACTTTCTATGAAAGCGTACTTATTCAAATATACTTCTTTTTTATTAAATAAACATATTAAAAATAGAAATCAATTAACACACATTTCATAAACTACAAGCAAAAATATAATCTAATGCAAAGTTTTTGATCTTAAAATAGATCTTATTTTAATGAGCAGAAAATAGTAAAAACAAAAAAACAAGTTCAATACCAATGGTGTTACGAAATCTTATATAACTGCTCGAGAAAATGACTATCTATTCATGTAGCATAATCTTCAATTATTCTAACATCGTACTCATTTTCAACTGATTGATTGAGTTCATTTCCTATTTGAAAAATGTTCTTTAAAACAAATTAAGCTTGAAAATTTCGTCGAAATTTATGTGAAAAAAAAAATTGAAAATATTCTTCGTACGTATCTGAACGTCAAGAAATATTTGATGTCTCCATCGACTCTGTCCAGATTCATCCAGTTTGGATACATCCTTATTTATCCGGATGTTCTGTATGGATGACCCCTAAGGTGAAAATCAATATGACTACATCATTGATCTTCCGATAATTGTGAAGTTGAATTATATTCTACGAAAGATTTTTTCTATAAAATACTAGTTTTTCTATTAAATAATTTAATTAATTTATTCATTTTTACCTGATTTGGTTGAACATATTTGATTCTATTCAAATAACATATTTGCTTATTCTATATTTATGCTACAGATACATAAGTTTTCAAAGTGGAATAACGCTACAGAAATAGTGTTTCTTTTTTTATTTAGTTGCAATAGAAAAATCTTTTTTCTTTTACAATAATCAAACTTTCTAATTTTTTATGAACTCTTTTATTACTCACACTAATAATGTTCAATAAGAACAATTTGTATTTCATGAACTATATATATCACTTAAAACCTATCTTTAATGATAGTCTAAAAAAAGAAATCAATCTATGTTCTTTATTGGATACTTAATAAATTTCGTTATTGTGCGATAATAGTTTATGGTCTAACTAATAAACAGCATATAATACGATTATAGAGTTTATCGAGCAGAAGACGAATCTGTTGGTACTATAAAAATAGAAGTTTGTTGTTTTTTTCTAGTTGACCTACTTTCATAAAAAGCTTAATTGAGTAATCAGAACAAATTATTCTTCTCAAAACAATTTCTATTTTCAGAATTATCAAATCAATACTTATAAATTCATTCATTTTGCTGATAATATAGTCTAATTTAGATTTTTTTCTTTGTTAATATCATTTCAATCAACATCAAGTCTTCGAAATTTATCTTCACTTGATGACATGTATATTTATATATTTTTTTTTTACTCTTACTACATTTATATACATTATGTGATGATGAAGAATGTAGGTTTGAATAGAAAGTAAGACATTACTATATGTAGTTAATTCATTCTAATTGTTAATTTAATCTATACGGATTTAACAACACTAAGTAATAAAAAAAAATGATAGTATGTTAAATTTAAAGAACAATATGATTTACCTGAGTTCTTTAACAATAACAAACTCGTTCTATACTTAAAAGAAAACAATCTTCATCGTGTTTCATAAAACTTTCATAATTGTTTTAAGTAAATATATACTTTTCTTTTTGTTGAATAGAATAATTTTGAGAAATATGTAAATATTTTAATACTTAAATTTTTTCATGTTGAAATATTTGTTAGAGAATATATTTCAACCATGATGACATTTCTGATGAGCTAACAATTAAAATTTAGAAAAATATATTTCGATGTCAACATATATTTAATTATAAACAGAGATTGAATATAAATCGCACATACCATCAATACATTACTAATGAAAAAAAAAAACTTGAAATCATTGATTTATTATTAGTTCTTACTGTATGAAGTTTTGATTAATTATATATTATACAAAAATCATTCCCTTTATAATTAGAAATCGATACAAAATATACTTAAGTTTGATATTGATGAAATCATTGAATAAATTTGACATTATTCTGAAGATAAAAATTGAAGAATTTAACATAAACAAAAACAAGAAACAACGAATATAACCAACGAACATCAATATTTTCTATTAAAATAGATAATTCGTAAAAGTTGTCAATGTCTAAATCAATAGACCATAACAATCGAGGCTTTTCTTCTTTCTTTTGCACTCATTTTTTATCAATCTAAAAAAAAACTAATGAATATAATTACACGCTTAATCATCAGACAATTTTTGATTGCATAAAGTATAATCATTATTGATTTTTCTTCTTCTCTGTAATATTATAACTGATAGATGAGTCTAGATCAATGTTTTATGACTCATTGTATATTGGATGAATGTATCAACACATTAATGCATTTCGAAACTATGCACTTGTTAAATTAAATAAATTTTGGATGAAGATATAAAACGAATTTTTTTTTTGCTTCGAAATTGTAATCTTTAAAGAAACAAAAATCGAGTCATTTTATTTTATTAATTGATTTTTTGTCATACTAATTCAAATTACCAAGGAACATAGATTACAAGGCTTTTTCTTTGTTGCTATTACTATTTGGTAAATTCGAAGTAGAGAACGTTACAGGACGGTTTTTTTCGTCTTGCTGCCTTGCATTCTTTAAGACATTATTACTCAGTCATTCTGTTTTGCAAAATATAGAGCAGAACATCAAAAATTTCGTCATGCAAAACAAATAACCCTACTGCATCTTGCCTGCAGAATGATCTTTTTAGTGTGTTTTTGACAAGGATAAAACTTGTATGAATAAATATCATAGTAATACTATTTATATAAAAATCATTTACAATAATCATGTTAATAAGCCTTATCACACGTTTTCCAGCAGAAATAATATGAACCAAAGAAATTGACATCCATAATGCAAACAAAAGAATAAAGATAAGAATATAGGATGCATAATGTAATCAATATTGATAAATGAGAATGAGAATGAATAAGTTTTCTTTTTACTACTTTTTCTTAAATTTCTCGTATGAAGGAATAAATAATATGTTATCGATTTGACTTAATGAAAAATGTATTCGTCTTTAAATAAAAGAATTATTTTAAAAAAATGTCCTCTCGATTTGATAGTTTTGTATATTTTTAACTACATTACCAAAATGAAAGAGAGAAATTTGATATTACATATAATATGAAGAAATGAATCTAAGCTATAAAATGAAATATAATCTTCGATTTTAGAATGACAAAACAAAGAAAAAAAGACAGTAGAGAAAAAACGATAAATCAATGATTATTTTGAAACTATTTTACTGATTTATTGGCTTATAAAGCTTAGAATCTTTGATTTTAAATAGGCTATACTTTCGTTTTCGAAAGACACATATTCGATCACTGACTGTTTTTTTTACAAGAATGCATTCAACTACTACCATTGCATTGATTATCTTTGTGTATTTTCTCGGAACAATTCATAGTATTGATTTTCAATTGAATCGACAACTTGGATCTATGGTATTCTTTTTATCTGGTCAAAGTCCACATGATTTTATCAATTATGGTTGTTGGTAAAATATTTTTCAATATTTCTTGTTTTAAATATAAATGTATACTTAACAAAAGTTTCATAGAAATTTTTTTCGAATTTTATCAAATGATAGAATTTACATTAAACTTATTTTGTTTTTAATAGGTGTAGTAATAAAGATAAACCAATTCATGCTCCATTAGATGAAATCGATCAGTGTTGTCACACATATCAAACTTGCAATATTGCTGAGAAAACTGATACTATTCCTTATCCATATAAAGCTTCATATGAAGATGGAACAATCGAATGTTTAAATAATAAGAATACGAAAGCTCATCGTCAATGTCAATGTGATCTTGAACTTGCTCAATGTCTCTATAAACACAAAAGCATATATACAACTAATTTATTATATACATCGGATGATAAATGTAATCCAGGCAGTAAGTTATTATATATAAAATATACATTTGAGATTGAAAGAACATTTGAAATTATGATAAATTTTCTTTATGTTTTGATAGAAAGTTTGTTGAAATTCAAATGAATTATATAATCTTTTTAACTTGTTTTAAATAATCTTCAATTGTTTTATATTATCTTATAGTTGTACTCAATTTTGATGATTTATCGACAAGTACTACTTCGAAGGATATTCCAGAAAATTATCATAATTTCACATTTATTGGTGGATTTTATACAGCTGGTAAAGATTCAACTAATCCAACACGTCCTAGTGGTTATGCTACAGCTATGCTTAGTCCACCTAATGTGTTATTCAGTCAAAATCAAGTGACAATTAAACGTACCGATGGACAACTATTTTCTATTGTTTCATTTTCAGCAGCATCTGCTTTCGTTCGAAATTTAACATTGACTGTGACCGGTTCTCGACAGTATTCACCAATAGTTTTCAATGAGACTATTTCACTTCAAATTGAGACTCGTCAAATTGTTGAACTGAATTGGTCAGGTATCGATACGTTAACATTGACTGGTACAGGTGGTGCAAAATATCCACTTTATACAGGAACATGTGGTAATTGTCATTTTGCTATTGATGATCTTCGATTTCGTCTATGAATTCTTAATAAAGTTTAAATAAAAATAAAAATGAAAACTTGATTCATTTTGAATATAGAAAGAAAAGATCGGTATTCACTTACTCAGCAAATGATAGAAAGATTTATGTGGATTTCAGACACATTTTGTATTTATGTATGTGTTAAACTGTACTTACGAGGAAATTACCTCAATTGTTATTCGGTGTTTGAACCCAAGTTGAACCCCAAGAAAGAGGGTCTCTGTACGACTAGAAAAATCCTACAAGAATTCATGTTCATCGGCTTCTAGAACTGAGTTATGATCGTTTTGCTGAATTTTTGACTTAGCTTTAGATATTTACTGAAAAATTAAATAATGAAATTTCGACTTGAAATACAGTCCATAGATAGGTGTAATGATCCTTAAAATATTGTGAATGTTTCAGTTGAAAAGATGTGTTCCTTTGTCGAGATATTGAGTTTTCAACAAATAGTCGCTTGACACCCACATGCACAAACATCAAGTTCACTTGAAAATTCAATATCTCGACAAAGGACCATTCTGTTCGATAGAAACTTTCAGAATATTTTCAGAGGTATTAGACCCATCTGTGGGCTGATTTTCAAGTCTTACAGGCGGACTTTCTCATGAGTTCAAATAGTGAATTACAGTTCGGATAGTTCGCTCGTTAGTATATAAAATTACTTTTTGAAAAGTAAGTATATTAATATTTAAACTGGACTACACAATGATTCAATACGATGAACATGTTTTGACACCAGAACTTTTTTTTAATACAAAATTTCGTAGAAATTCCACTGATCTTATACAAAGATTACTGCATACGGTGGAATAAAAAACAAAAAACTGAAAGTAAAATGAAGACTGACTGTTGAATCGAAAAATGTTAATCGAAGTTTATTTTTATCTGACTTTAATTATTTAACAACTTACAGAATTTATAATCCTTTCTTTTTTTAAATAAACTATACTTTCGTTCCGAAAGGCGTATATTCGATTATTCATTGTTTTCTGTTAAAATACATTTTACCACTATTACTGCATTGATTATTTCTGTATGTTTTTCGAAAACAACTCATAGCATTAATTTTCAATCTAATCAACAACTTCAATCTATAGTGTTCTTTTTATCCATTCAAAATCTATATAATTTTATCAATTACGATTACTAGTAAAATATTTTTCAGTATTTCTTATTTTAAATAAATGTGCACGTAACAATAGTTTAATAGAAATTGTTTAGAATTCTATCAAATGATAGAGTTTACATTAAAGTTATTGTCATATTTATAGGTGAAGTGACAAAGATAAACCAATTCATGTTTCATTAGACGATATCGATCAGTGTTGTTAGACACATCAAACCAGCAATATTGTTGAGAAAACTAATTCTATTTCTTATCGATATAAAACTTCTTTCGAAGACGGAACAATCAAATGTTTAAATAATGAAGAAACTAAAACTCGTTGTCAATATCAGAATGTTCTTGAACTTACTTGACAGTATAATTAAGATCAAGAAATCATGTACGAAATTGAACATGGATTTTCTAATAGATCTAGATGATAGCAAAAATAATAATTATAATGAATGCTATAGTCTCTTATACATTTTTCAATTTAACTTATGCATAAAACTTTTCTGATTTTCAAGTACAATTCATTCATCATATCTAACAAGATTGAAGCTTTTCAAATAGTTAGAGTGGACTGGATTTTCTTTTAGTTTAATCATTTACATTTCTCTTTTTAGTAGTTGCTCGAAATTTTGATGATTTGTCAACTAACGAGGCGTCTGACAAATTTCCAAATGATTGTCATAACTTAACACGTGTTAATGGACATTTTATCCTTGCTTACAAATAACATATATATCCCACTACTAATTATTCTACAGCTATTATTTGATCATCTAATGTCTCTAAGAGTCAACATGAAATGACAATTAAACATGCTGATGGATATCTATTTCCAGATATATCGTTTTCAATAGCAATAACTTGGAATTTCGATTTGGTATTATCTTCTTATTGTTTCTCAGTAATTCAAATACTTTTTAATACAATTGCTCTTCTTCAAGTCGATAGTTGCTCGTTCTATCAAAACATGATATTTAACATTAACGATAATATATCATATCAACCATATGAATCATCTCATGACTGTCATTTTGCCAGTAATAATCTTTACTTATATCTCTAAGTCATATGGTAAAAGAATTGAAAGAAAAAAACTTAGAAACAAATAACAGATGTTGATTTCTCAAAATTGATGTTAACATAAGAAAAAAGAACGACAACGCATGAGAAAGAACACACAATAGGATAGAGTATGTCTGAAATTATCAATTAGCGATAAAAATGAGTATTACAAATATTCATTGATATTTTAAACAATCTTTAGAACAAATTTTTCCCGAGGATCTGCATGAGAATGTCTTTAAAGCATTCTTGTTCGTTTATAATCATGTGCAGCAACTGCTAATAGATAGATACTATCTGGAAATTCATTTGAGAAAATCTTTACATCATATTAAAATACAGTTAGGGCAAAAAGGCATATTCTATATGAAGCTAGAAACTTTTTAGCTTCATTGTAAAATTTAAATATAAGTGAAAAAACTCTACTTGTCATTTTTATTCTTCATTCTGCAAAATGAATTGTATATTTATCACTCAACCATGTATTGTTGTCATTTAATAGTTCCATTAAACCATTGATTAGGTATATTTTGTATATGTCATATTTCAAATCTAGCTTCATAGGAAATTCCAAGTTGACGAGCATTTAATTTTCCAATAACTTTATTGTCTGGATAAGTACATAGATGAATTTTTTGCATTGGACTATGAAAAGATTCAATATGATAACGTAAATTGTTTTCAGTTGTTCATGAATAAATATTAAATTGATCAGCTATAAAATCAACATACATCTCTTTTACAACTACATATTCTCGTACTGGATGTTGTGACTGTTCACTAATCGAGATAGAAATGATAACGATGAAAACGTATAGGTTTATGTGACATTTTCAACGTAATATAAATAGTACGACGAATTGAGATACAGTAACCTTTATTTTTTCTTTAGACTAAGTTATGATAGATAATTGATCGTACGACAACAGATAGACAGTATGTCAGCACTAGTTGGTTTTTGTCTGCTAAATACTATATCAATGATATGTTGAGATGACCGTCATTTTTTGTTTTCTTATGTGCAAAAAAGAAACTGATGTACATAAAGAATGCAAATGTTTTTTCAGAGTAATTCGAAAAGAAATAATTCATTAGATTTTTATTTTTGAATGTAAACTAAATTAGTGATGAGATTTTCGATATTATTTGTAAGTAATTAATAAAAATCATAGAAAATAGTTTGATATTATACATCAATAGATCTTAATATATTTTCCATCTTCCAGCTAAATACTATAATCTATTATTGATAACGAGAATAAATAATTAGAAAGAACTATGGGGAAATACGATTCAAAGATTTGTTTCTGTTGACGACAGTTAACGTCTATCATTCGGACAGTAAATGGTAGTTGAGAAGGCAGAATCCTATAGTTTGCTGATTGTTGTCTATTTTAAATGTATACTATCATATACTATATTAGAACTTTCTTTCAATCTGAGTTACAGGTCAGGATAATAAGACATACATGAAAAAACCATACACATAGATAACAATTAATTTTTTAGACCGGAATTTGAATTAAATTAATTTAAACAATTGACTATATTTAATGAAATCAACTGATACACACATAGATGGACAGCAGCGAAAAATTTTGATCATTTAAAAAATTTTTCCAATGGAACCAAAGGAAAATGACAATATAGAACACATTGAGAAAAAAAACGAGGCAAAAATTTCCTCGAAAATGATCTAAAGAGTGAAGCTCTCTAAAGTTCTACTATGTATTTATTTATTTATTTTTGTTGTAGTGTTAGTAAATAAAATTTTTAACAATTATTTCCACCAATGGTGATTCAGTAGATGGGCCTTGAATGTTTACTTTAAATTTCTATTATCTTTAAAGATATTTTTATTAATCGTCATTGAATCGATCACAAAGAAGAACATTTATCATATACTTCAATGACATATTGACATCCAAAGCACGTAGCACTTCATGGTCGATTGGTGAAGTTGACATAATTCATAATGACAGACCTCTTTTCGACCACGTGACTGTCAAATAAAATACAAAATATAGTTCAATATATTTTCATTACAATAGATTTCTAATATTTAGAATATTTTTTCATTAATTAGAAAAAACATGAGAAAAATTCTTCTTCGTTATTAAATCCATATTCTACCTTGATTGATCCATAGTTTGTTGCCTACTATAAAAAGAAACGACAAGGTCGCGGTTTGATTACTTAAGACAGATATAAAATCGTTGTGTTTTTTTTTATTATATTTCATTCGTTCGCTGATTCGTTTAGCAACCAATCGAACATACTCCTATCAATAAAAGATTCAAACGAAGAAAAAAGCGCCTATATTTATCTTTCATTTATTTGACGTTTCGAGATATCAAGGTGTTCTATTTATCCTGCTTGTGTCTTTCTAACTTTGTCGTGTTTCTATTTTTATCATTCACGTGTTTGTGTGAGTGGGTGTCAATTATCAATAATAAATAATTGAAAAATTCTTTTTTGCCTTTCAAAATTAATGAAAGAATATGGCAACTGGCGAAGATTTAACAAACAATTTCTTTCCTATAATGTCATCAAATATAATACAACGACCGGTAAAAAAGCGATCACGTATTATGAAAAAAAAAATTGCAAGAAAAAATCAAGTTCCAATACATTTTCGTTTTGGTAAGATGATTTTTTTTTGATGAACAAAATTTTTTTATTAAAATGTTTTTTTTTTATTAGGCGGTAATCGAAAAGATCCACTCAATTTAAATGCACTTATACAAAAGAAAAAGCAATCAACATCATCATCAATAATCAACAATGATCATACAAATACTAATAATAATGGTAATGATCGACCGGTTGAAATTTTACTTCAACCTGATATTGTTGATCCTCTTCGTCTTGATACATCATCACGTAATGATGAAGATTTTAATAATCTTTATTCTATTCCATCAAATGAACAACATGCTAATAATTCAATGATATATCCCATACGAAAAAAACGATATGAAAAAAAACGAAGACATATTCAACCACCACGATATGGAAATTTTCAAGGTTATTATGGTTATCGACAACCGAATCATGATCAACGTTTACAATATCTTGAACGTGATTGGTTTCATAATAAACAAGTATTAGATGTTGGTAAGTTCTTATAGAGAACAACAAAAAAAAAAAAAAAAAATAGACATTAAAAATAAAAGATTCAAATGATGAACAAACATAACTACACCATCTTTCGACTGAGATAAATATGCTGATTTTAAATTAAACTGATGAATAAAAACAAATTTGTTTTTTTCTTAGAGATTTTTTTCATTTAAGAATATTTCTTAATTAGTTATGATTTTGTTTTTGTATTTTTAGGATGTCATACAGGTCATGTGACATTTTATGTTGCTGAACATTTTCAACCTGATCAAATTGTTGGTGTTGATATTGATCAACAACTTATTCAACAAGCTCGACATCAATTATGGAATCGTATACAAACAGCTAATAATAATAATAATAATAATAATAATAATTCGAATACTACTGACAATAGTAATCAAAATAAGCGCTATCCATTTAACCTGCGCTTTCAGCAGGTGTGAATTTAATTCTTGTTCTAAATTATCATACAAAGCTTCATATACATATATATATATTTAGAATTATTAAATGAACTTTGGATTGAGTCCAAGCGACGAATGCTTTCTGCTGATCGAGCTGAGCCGGAGCGAGCGAGTGAGCAGCCACGAATCTGGTCGACATACATCTCAGTTATTTTTCTACTTCATCTACTATGGTGATGATACAGCATTGAACAGGTGATAAGATATATTTAATCTCAAAATAATTTTCAAGATTAAAAACCAAAAAAAAGGTAGAAGAAGATTTACTTACGAGCAGAAAGCATTCGTCGTTAACCTTTTCTTTTTCCTTGGTTTAATTTTGTAAAAAAAAAAAAAAAGATTACATTTTTAATATTATTTTAGGAAAATTTTGTGCTTGATAACGATGTGGGTTTAGCTAATATTAGAGCAGAGTATGATACAATTATTGCATTTAGTGTAACAAAATGGGTACATTTAAATTTTGGTGATCAAGGTCTTAAGCGATTTTTTAAACGAATTTATAAAACATTATTTCCAGGTGGAAGATTAATACTTGAACCACAACCATGGTCAAGTTATCGACTTAAACGTCGAATGACGGTGAGAATATGTTCTTTGTTTTTTCTAACGCTTATCTACTATCAAATCATGAAAATATTTTTCTGTTGTTTATGTTTTTTTTTTTGTAGAAGGATATTACGGAAATATATAATCGTATAGAATTTAAACCAACAGAATTTGTATCTTATCTGCTTTCGGCTGAAGTCGGTTTCGAAACATGCACTACAATAGCAATACCAAATAATATGCATAAAGGTAACAAGAAAAAAAATTCTTTAGATAATTCAATTTTGAATAGATTTTTGTTCATAGGTTTTCAACGATCGGTGTTTTTATTTATTAAACCGTCGAATAATCTTGACAATTGAAAATCTTCAAAAATGAACTAAAGATAATTTGTTTCTTTTTCCTCTCTTTGTTCTTGTTGTGTTTTTTCATATAATATATATGTGTGTCTTTCATTTGTTCTGGTTTTCTTTTTTTTTTCGTTCTTCTTTTGTGTCGACTAATTATTCTTGCTGCTGCTCTCTCTCTTTCGCGTTTTTTGATCGATTAGAAATACGGCGATTCGTTGTTTTGTTTGAAAACGCTATACATATTTTTACTGTTATTTCATTTTTTTTTCTTGTGTTCGTAGTTCTGCGTAGCAGATGATATATTCATACGTTTTTCTTTCTTTTGTTCTTGCGTACTCAGTTCGATTACGGTTTCTTTTTTTAAAGAACAGTGTATTGATCTATGTTCGAACATTGTTCTTATGATATGTATATTTTTTTTTTGGTGATATTTGCTGTATAATAATGGGTGCAAACATGAAGATTAATTCTATTTTCTGTTTTTATTTGTTTCTTGATCCGCATTTTTATTGTACAAGCAGAATCATATAAAAATATGTACGCATGTAAAAGAAAAAAACATGAAGAAGAATCATCTCATTTTAAATTAGAGAAATAAAAGTTGTTACGTTTAATAACATTTTCATGATCAATTAAAATGTTTTTTTTTTTATTAATTGCTCTTTTTTTTCATCAATAAGGTTCATGAATGAAATGGAAGGGAGGAGAAAAAGGTTTTTGTTTATCTTATTCATTTGATCTTTTAAAGCTGTTGGCCCAATCACCATAAGCTGGATCGAATAACTCACGTTTTTTTTCTAAATATTTTGACCATGAATCGCCAAATGCAGGATCATAAAAACTTCGACGAGTTAAAATTTGTTTTAACTTTTGAAGATGATCAGCGTTTATTGGTCGATCATGAGAATTAGTTTTTTCATTGACATGATGTTCTTCAGCATTCTAAAAGAATTAAATAATATATCAATTGATAATTATAATAATGATTATACTTACTTGTTGAGAGCTTTGAACAATGCAAATGAAAAGAAACCAAATAGAGAAATATGTTATCAATTGTTGACGAAATGAATGCATCATTTATTTCAGTTATAGTAACGAGCAATTTTTTTGTAGTAAGAATATCTAAACGATATAAGAGGAAAAACTACATATACGCAAGTACAAAAATCTATGAGATAATCAAACAGTAAGTTCGTTTTCTTTTATTGCTTTCAAGTGATGAATATGCGAAGATGCTCTTGTCTGAACTACTTTTTTTTCTTCTTATCTATCTTCTCGTATTGTTTTTTATTCCATTATATATATATTTTTTCCATTATATATAATCTTTTAACTCAATGAGAAAGATGGAGAAAAAAAAGTTTAGTAGCCACCATACAGAGCAAATAATCAGCATGCCTTTAGCTTTTCTCGTATGCTTTTACTCTCCATCTCATGCTGTTGTGTCATTTATAAAACCAAAAATCGCTTTTTCTCTAACATGTCATTATTACTTATAATCACTCATGAAAAATGATCAACAGTTCGTATATGAACAAAAAAAAAAAGGCATAAAAAACAACTTGATACTTGTTGTTGTTTTATTATAAAAAAAAAAAAGAGTATCATCAGTCATTCGAGGATCAGTGAATATTTTTGTATAAAATATATGCACCACACAAATTTTCTATGAGTAATATTCAATTTCCGCTTATTACTATATAAAGGAAATAATGCTATTTCTATATATCGCCGAAAACCTAATTCTTTTTTTTAGTATTAACAAAGGAAAGAAAAAGTAAGAAAGAGTTTCTCTCTCTCTCTCTTGTGTTCAATTTTTTGTGGAATACGATCTAAAAGAAGTGCTGAAATATAGGAATAAAACTTTGAACTCTTCTCACAGACATCTTAGCAAGACTTGCTCTCCTTCGCGTGATAGACTTTGATGATATACGATTACAAGCCGTATATCAATAACTTTTTGTTATAATATATGAACTATTTCCTTATTGCATTTCTTGAAGATTAAGTAAAAAGATGATGAAGAAATGTGTTCCAAAATAATGGGTATGGTAGAAGAAATTGTCAGCTTTTAATAGACTATTTTCTCAAATGAAGCTAACTAAGGAAATTTTGTTCTAATATTAAAACGTAGATAATTTTGCATAGATTTTATTGGTATATTCCTTTCAAAATGAGACATTACTGATTAGAGATTTTTGATGAGTTAATTTTAATTTAAAAACTTCTTTTTGGTAGTAAGAGATGTAAAATTTTTCGGTCTATATAATAATGCATTGATTTTTATACACTTAGCTATTTCTGCGCTAAAAAAACCATCCTCAGTTAACGGAATCGTATATTTCGTTGTCAATTTTCTTAAAAGTTGGAGTTTTAAAAAATATTCTTTTAATATCAATCGATGCAGAATTTCAAGCTCTACAAAAATGTTCTTCACCATAAGGACTGAATTGCTTTCGTTACCTAATGATGAGGCTAAGATCTTTCCCTTGACAAAAAAAGGTTCCACAAATGAGCAACTAGTCATTGTTTTTGCAATGATGATATTTATCATAAAATTTGATATTCTGTATCTCAAAAACAAATACGTATCTATGCTTTTTTTTGTACTGGATTTGAATAGCATATATAAAATTACTCAACAAAGAAAAACGACATCTTATACCAGTAAAATGCTTAGTAAATAATGTTTTTTTGTAGTATTCGGCATCCTTGGCGCTACAAGAAAAGAACAAATGCTCATTTTAAAAAGAACTTATAAATAAACCCTACGCAAAATTCTTTATCTATTAACATCAAAACAAAACTCTCGGATCGAACCTATCAAAAAAAAAACTGCCAATTTCTTTTGACACACCTGTTAGATAGAATAAAAAAATTTTCCTATGATTATTAACAGCAATAACATCATATTTCATATTTTAAACCCATAGAGATTTTTCTAGCAACCTTTCATATCTTATTTCCCAAATGTTTTTTTTTTCTTAACACAATCAATCATAAATATTTTTATTCAATTTTTTTTTTGTTTAACATAAGTTATAATATCTTTTTTGGTCAAAAGACCAACTAAATGTCCTTTATCATTTGTTATTAATATAGTTTGTGCACCAAGTTTTCTACATAAATCAATAATTGTTGTTGTTGGTGTATCTAATGTTATTGTTGTTGGTGAACGATTTAATAAACGATAAAGATGTATTAAATTTGATTGTTGATGTTGTTGTATTGTACGTGAAAATGATATTAATAGATTTGTATTTGATTCACCATTTGTTAATATTCGTTGTTGTATAATTAATTGAAGATCACGACGTAAAACAAAACCAATAATTGATGCTTCTTCTTGACTAGCAATAACAGGATAACCATTATATTTATATGTACGTACAATTGTCATTAATTCATTTAATGTTAAACCATCGCGTGGTAACATAATTAATTCAGTTTTTTCTTGTTTAGATTCAAGTACATTGACAGCTGTTGCTTGATCAATAAATTCTGCTTTAACATCAAGATATGGATAATTATTTAATTTAATATGTGCATCATATATGCCTTCACCAACTAAAGCATCACCAACAAGTTTTGATACTAATGCTGTACACATTAATGGAACTGAATATGAAAGACCACCTGTTAATTCAACCATAATAACAACAAGTGATACTGTCATTCGTGTAACACCACCAAGAAAAGCACATGCACCAACAACAGCATAAAAACCAGGTGCAACACATTGTTCATCTGCTGTACTACATTCAATAGTAAATAAGAAAAAATTTGGCCAATAATAGACGCATGCTTCAAATAGAATACCAATAATTCGACCTGTTATAGCACCAAGTGTCATTGAAGGAATAAATAGACCACTATATAGAAAATATTAAATAAGAATTTTGAATTATTCTTTAAAATAATTTAATACTAACCAAGGAACTTTAATACCAAATGTAAAAATAAATAGAATTGTTTGAGTAACTAATGCTGAAGAAAGCAAACCAACAGACATCCAAACACCTCTAAATAATTAAAGATAATATATACAGTATATATATTTAACATAATTAATTCTTATTTAAATTTAAAATCATGAATTTTAAAAAAATATCTAAGATAATACTCTTTTATTGTTTAACCTTTGTTGAATCATTTTTGATTCATTCATGGAAATATTCTATTTAAAGTAATAAAGCAATGAATTGAGAGAGTTTACCGAATGTTGTGTAGAGTCTTCAAGAAGTTTTGAGTTCGAAAAAAAGAAATCAAACTTCTTTTCATCATTCCTTGACTAAGGTATATGAGTTGGAAAAATCTGTTTTTTTTTATTTAATTACAAGGATTGATTATTCTGATGTTTATAAGATTGATAAATATCCATCTATGAGTATAATCTATTTGTAGAGTGATTTTTAACAAATTCTTGATTACAGATGTGAAGGCAGTTTTTTTCATGAAAAATGGTTTTTCTAGAGTTATTTTCTTTTTAATATAAACTTACAGCTTCTGTTATGACCTTCCTTCTGGATGAGATCCTTAAAAATAGAAATGTGTGATTTCGAATTAAAATCAGAACTAACGATTACAGCACGATCCTAGAAACGAAAGATCTGATTTTCAAACCAAATACAACCACTTGTGCAAGTGTCTAACTAAATATTATCCCTCTAAAATGGCTCATTTTTCATATTTTTTTTAGCCTATTCTGCATCTTCACCGCAGGCTTATCGATATTTTTCTAGGGGTGAGAGAGGCTAAAAATTTAGCAGAAAGCCTGAAAACTTCGGCGGAAAGTGCTTTCAACAGGTGACCTATTATTAAGCCGTTTCTTCCTCTGCTAAAGAAAGGCAAATGATTTTTCAAAATCCAATTTCTGTCCAAAATTATCACAAAGCTATACATCGTGAAATGAATTTCATCTAAATTTAATTATATCTGTGTCATAATTAGCGCTTGTAGAAGTTATTCTCAAGGCTAAATCAACATTAACTCTATTGGATAAGTGCAAGAGGATAACAGATTAATCAATATGTAGTATATTGACTTTATAAAAAAATAAATTTACGTTAATGGTTTTGCAGCCTCATTTTTTTCATAAGCTGATGTACTATTTCGTTGATAATCACATAATAAACTTTCATCATCGAGTTCACATGATGTCATAAGACGACGAATTAATGTCGACATTGGCATACGTGTATATGGATTTGGATATGAAATTAATAATGTAACTAAAGCAACAAGAATTACTTCAATAACCGGATAACGTCCTAAACGTGTTGTTTTTCTTATTTTACACCAAGCAATATTCGATTTAATAAATAAAGCACCAAATAAACCACCAAGTATACCAAGTAAAAGAAATGGTATCATTTCAAAATAAAACCAACGATAGTTATTTCCAACATAAAATAAACCACGATGTTGATTTTCAAATGGAGATAAAAGTTTAACCATTAAAGAAGCCACCATTGCACAAAAAAATGAACGCCATAAAGTTTTTAATGGAAAATAATACGATACTTCTTCTAAACTAAATAAAACTCCACCTAGGAAAAAAAAGATATAGATAATTGACAAAGAAAGAAAATTTCTGTTTTTTATTTTATTTAAGAAGATAACTCTACCAATTGGTGCACCAAATGCCACTGAAACACCGGCAGCTGCAGCTGCTGAAAGAATTTCTCGTTTTTTTGCTTCATTTTGACCATATTTTGGAAACAGTCGAGCAAAAATATTTCCACAACAAGAACTACAATGAACGAATGGACCCTAAAAATAAAATCTAATGTAGTTTATAAAAGGAAAAAGAAACACTATTCTACTCATATCAGATTAACAAAATTTATTAACTTTATCATTATAATTAAATCTATATTCTATGAAATAAAATGATTGAAATTGTTGATAAATACCTCTTTTCCAAGTAATAAATTCGCACTAGTACCTAATATCATGCCAATACTTTTAATTAAAAGTGTCCATGCACCAAAATATCCACGAATAATAAAACCAGACAGGATAGTTTTTACTTCTGGTACACCACTACCACATGCATATGGAGCAAATGTTTTAACAAGTATAGCACATACTGTTGCAAAAGTACAACCTAAAAATCAATATTTCTATTTAAAAAAGAAAAGTAAATAAAACAAACCAATTTATATCTACCGAAAACTACATATGCAACATAATTTACAGCATATTCTGCTACAGTATTGCTAGTAACATGGAAAAGACTTGACCATTGATGCCAATTTGCACAATGAACATGTTGATATTGATCATAAGTTTGATTTGATGCTGTCCACTAAATAATATGTATTGATCTATAACAGAAAAAAAGATTTCAATGGGATATACATACACAACAGTGTTCTTGTGATAGATAAAAAGCTGGTAGACAAATTCCAACTTTTATATTTGTTAACCATACGGCACCGATATCAACCATAGCTGCAATAATGCCAATATTAATAGCAATTAGAAGTACACAAAGCCTAGAGATTTTAAACGATAATATAATAAGAAATAATTGTCAATAGAAATTACAAACCATCCAGAAAGAGCATCATGAAAAGCAACGAAACGTTTCCATAACGAATCTTTTCGTTGTTCAGTTATAATTTGATGTCTTAATCGATCTCGTGCTTGATCACTTAACCAATCGATTGTTGACCAATCAGCATAATGACTTCCTGGAGATGTGACCATAGTACCCTTTATAAACAATTGATTTATATATATATATATGATCTTATTCAATAAAGATTTAACTTACAGATGGTGTATGAAAAAAATCAATTGTTCCTTTTGATTTATCTGCTAAAGATGAAGTATCTGTGCTAGAATTAACTGCAATCTCAACTAATGATTCATCAATAGTATTTTGTTGTTGTCTTGGAGGGTGTTCTGTTATTCGTCTTAATCTTAATAAATCACCAAGTGATTCAAAACCAGGATTTGTTATTGAAGTCAAACGATTTGTTGAAGGCGAAGATGATCGTTGTGTTTTTAGTTTTACAGACGAAAATACTCGGTTGAACCAATTTGTTTCTTTATTTGTTTCTATTGATTTACTTGCAGCCATTATTCTTTTATTGATAATAATGACTTGTTTTTGTTTTTTTGAAATTGTTTTGATAATATGCAAACCTTTTTGTTGTTCTTTGTTGATGTCGTCGTACTTACATGTTTTCTAACTATTCTGTAGTCATTATCGTTTTCATTTTCTCTTATTTAGTGAATATATGTAAAATAAAAAGTAAATGTAGAGAAGAAAAAAATGAAAGAAGAGAAGCAAATAGATAAAAACAAAAAAAAGATGATGTTGAATAGTGAAGAGGTGCAATCTCGTCTATAAACTTTTACGTAAGAAGATACGACAAATAGAGTTGAGTGTATATACAAGATAAATATAAATTTAATGATAACTTTATAGCACATAATCATAAGATCTACATTTGTTTTTAATTTTAAATGAAATATTTTTTGAATACATTATTTAATTTGTATGAATTTCAATAGATAATTATACGGAATTAATAGTAAATACAATGATATATTGTTAAATTAATTAATAAAATTTTTGTTTATATTTGATTATTTATATTCTTGAAATATTTTTCGTATTTGTATTTTTATATTTCACATGTTTATTTTTTGTGATTCATCATTAATTTATTTTATTTTTAATATGATAAGTCAACATGTTCGATTGTAGTTAACTAATAAAAAGAATGTCAATAAACTGAAATTTACTTTTATCACCGTGTTCGGAAAGTTCGTGCAACTCGTTTACTATGAAATCTTAGGTTAAAAAGTACAGCATTTATTCAATGTAATGACCATCGCTAACAGCCAAACATAACTCGTTAGCAACGTAGAGCCGCTAGCGAAGGTCATTACATTGAACAAATGCTGTACTTGTTAACATAAGATTTCATAGTCAATGAGGTGTACGAACTTTCCGGACACGGTGATATATCAGTGAATTATTTTAAATTTAAATTACTTTTCCGAAATTAGACAACTAAATATAAGAATATGTAGATTCTGTTAAGATCATAGAAATCTTGTCATTTTCTTTATTGTAAAATTTCATCGAAGATTTTCTATAATGATTCAAACGAATATTTAAGAAGATAGTTTATAGTAAATCCTTACGCTAGTGTTATACGTTTAAATGCTAATATCTGAGAGGAACTGACAGAATAGAAATGTGCTCGTTTCTCGAGAATTAGAATTATGTTCATACTTTCCCTCCTACAGCTTTATGTTTATATAAAATTTAGTGCGTATGATCAACACATGTACTAAACCAATTATAAGAAGGAGTCATCATAGTTGATGTTCTTGTTGGCGGATTTATCGGATTTATCAACTCGATCTGATACGGGACTTCAATTTGTTTGATTGTAAGTTCTATCAAAAAACAATTTTCTAAAAATTCAGTTCTATTATTCTACTGTTATTGAGAAAAGCAAGTTCTTAGTACATCAAGTTTTCTCTTAAAAACATTTATCGATTAAGGTGATTGAATATAATCGCCAATATAGTATGTGAACAAATTATGCACCTTATTGTTGACTTTAATTTGAAATAATCTGAAATTCTTATTATCTCGTACGATAACAATACTTTTAAAAATCACGTGAAAACGTCAACTTTTCAATCGGAAATTTTATTCATAACAACATATCATCAGAACGATGCTGATGTTAAAGCTTAAGGAATTCTCAGAAAAGTCAATTTTGGTCAAATTTATCGGTTTTGTGATATATAGCTTGTTAGATAGAACAAAGTGTCTAATCTCGAATGCACTATAGTTTATTGACTTTATCATGAGTTTTAAGGATATTGTATAGGCTTTTCTGGACCCTCATACTGAAGAAAATAACGTTTTTTTTCTAAAAACTTTGATTGCTAAAGTTTTTCAAGCTTTTCTATCGTCTTTTGTCAATGGTGAACATGACTAGCATGTATCGTCGCTAAGTATGATAAGCCAATACAACAATCGAACATGTAAAGCCACAAAATGGAATGAAAGTGTGGATGTCGATGAACTGAAGACCCACACACTTTTATATCAGTTTATGAAGGAAAAAGTGTTGAAACTTATTTTGGGTTTTACTCACAATAGGTTTTTTGATTTTGACCTTTCTAGACGTCTTAGATTTCTTCACCACTTTTACACGCTAGAAAGCTGAGCTTGGTATCAAAATGAAAACAAAAATCAGTCCTACAACCTAACAGAACCGGATTTTTCGATTTTTCCACTAATGTTTACTAAAAACTATCTGTTTTGGATCTACACTTCTCGGTTTTTCCGTACTTTGTCAGTAGAACTTTCGAGAAACATAGACCAGAAAAAAATCGCACTCCCGCTAAGTTGTAGCACCATGCTTTGGCTATATTTTAAAATCACCTTGAACTTTTTGACATTTGAAATAGCGGAAAATTTGAGTCACACGGATACGTATAGTTTGATCTATAATTTTAAGCTAATTTTTCGTATACTCAATGTATCGAGCTGAAATTTTTACTATGAGGTGCCTTGTTTGAGATACATCTCCACTGGAAACTTCATCAAGATCGGATGCTCGAAAAAAAATTGTCTTTTTTTTTTTGAGGGGCCTCATAAGGATCTCACCTCCAAAAATCAATCTCGAGTTAAATATATTCAAACCGCATGAAATTTTCACAGTATGCTAGGGCTATAGTGGAGAAGCTATGATAAAATTTTCAGCTCTTTATCATGACGTTTTGAAGAGATATTCAACAAACAAGGCTCGAAACTAGCTCATTGGACAATCGAAAATTCACTATGGACCTTCATCCTATAGACTTAATTTGTTTTCTTTTGTTTGAAAGTGAATTTCAAGATGCAGGACTTGAAAAAGCCCTTCTTTTTAATTCTGACTTTTAAGCATTGAACAATTCAACGTCTCGGAAATCTCTCAAAAAATGACGATCTAATTATAAAAGCACTCTTTTATATAATAGTAATAAAGTTTAATTCAAAAAAGGGACTTTATCATACCTTACATCTTGACATACTCTTTCAGACAGAAAAAACCTATTGACTACAATGAAACTCTTTCGAGACTTCTGGGATATGTAATCAAAAAACCACAAGCAGAGAAAAAAAAGAAAAAAAAAGATTTTCTACTTTATTTAAAAATAGCATGTTTTTTAAACAAAAAATGACTAAAATTTTTAGAAAAAAACCAGGTATCAAATAAAAAAAACCCATATCGTTTATGAAAGATCAGACCTCGAGTTATCTTCCCATGCATTTATCTTAATTTTAATAATTCTGACGAAAATTGACTTTCCATGAAGAGGGGCTTAAATCGAAAGGAAGTTTAAAAACTCTAAAAGTACTTGATGTAAGTAGATGAAGTTAACATTTATTTTATTGAATTTCCATTAATAGCGAATATATATCTTCATACTTTATTGCAATTAGCTTCGTTTATTTTCCTTGTATTTCACATTTGCCATTATTGTTGAAACATTGTTCCAATTAAATTATGTGTTTTTTTGCTGGATTATAAATGTTCCATCACAGTAAAATTTTTGTCAAAGAAATTCTTATTATTCCACAATCCTTTGATCCGATATATAAATCAATTAATGCTTATCATGAGCTCTTTATAATCTTATTATCAGAAGACTTTTTTTTTCTTTTTATAATTAGTATTATTTCCTTTGAGTAGAGTAATTTCATCAAGTTGTCGAGTGAATTAATTAATTCACATGACATAAACATGAACTAGATAGAAGATTATCACGTAAGATCTTCAAAGCAAGAATTCGAATTTTTCTTGAGTTTTTTAAGTTTCAATTCATAAAAATAAAACTTATAACTACTGTTAAAAAAGTGTCGCTTTAGAATTCAATCTAAAAAAAAACGGAAGTCTTTTTCAATTTCAGAAAACATTGCATGTGATTTTTCTTTTATGTCTTCAATTCATATTATTATTCTAGATTTTGAATATTTAGTCTCCTCTAATGATGCTGTATGGACACTTATTTATTTTTTAAACAAAGAAATTCAATAGTATTAAATCTAATGAACATAATAATTATTAAATTCTCTCGACTCTCTTAGTTTATTGTCTTCTCGATGTACAATCAACGAACTTCTTTCAACAAACTTCTCAATGGCGTTCACTTTCAAAAAGATATCAAATAACTGTTGACAAAAGTAACAATATATTATTTAAAAGAAAAAACTTATCGGCGTCAAAAGAAATCATTTTTAGCATTATCTGCGTGGTGAAGTTTCTACGAAATAGAAGTTCTCCACTATTAATACGAAAAAAAAATAAGCGTTCATTTTGTTATAATATCATGAAAATATAACGTTTTTTCTTTTGTTTTGATCGATATTCTCTAAAGCACAATGTAAATGATTCGACATTTATTTCGTAGTGTTCAATTTTTCTTTTGTTTGCTATCATGTATCAACTATTGTGATATGATAATATTGATAAATAAGTAGGATCAAATTTTCTTTGTATCATAGCATGATACTTTATCCTTTCAAAATGTCGTTGACTCTATATGGATTAACACTCAATGAAAATAACAACTAATAGCATTGTCATAGGATTATTCTAATGCGAATTCTAACATAAGATACACTCATGCTTGAATAGAAATGCTTTTACACGAAGCACAAAAAAGGTTGTTTTAATTGTAATATTCCTGTTTTTATTCTATTAAAATATTCTATAATCATATTTATATAACTGAAATTATATAATACGTTGTAATTCGATTTTTCTTATGTTTTAATGAACGTTTGTCAATTAATTAAGAGTCGAAGAATGTAGAAATCCTTATGTAGTTGTTTCTAATAGAAATTTAATAATTTTATATATCACGTTTCAAGAAATAATATTTGACAATCGTGATCACAATTTAAAAATTATACTTGAAATATGAAACGTTCTTGTCACGTACAACAATGTAATTACGAGTGTTTTTTTCTATAAATGATAGTAATTTTCTTTTGATTTATAGAGAATAGAATTGGACAAAATGAATACCTGAGAATACTCAGCATTGATTTGTTTTTGTTTGTCCTTTATAAAGCTACGATATTATTATTAATGCCTGTGGCATCATCCATTGAGTAAAATATCCATGGTGTTTAATTAAATTTTGTTATAAGAGAAAGTGGACTAGAATAATATGAGTTCATCTTAGTGAACAAATAGGAAACAGGAAAACAAACTGAAACGATTTTTTTTTATCAAACATATCAACTATCATCATTTATTATAAATCATCATAATAGCTGAAAAGCTTCCTCTTTTTCTTTTACAAAAGTACTGAAAGTACTTTAAGTTGTATCAGAATCGAAAATTGAATCGTTATGCATGAACCATACTAATGTAGATCAAATGATTAGTATACTTTTCGTCGACAAAGGCATGGCCAAAGGTATCAGTAATATTTTGAGATGATACTTGCAGTATATATATATATACAGCTTGATTCCGTTATTTTTGATAGTTTTGTATAGTTTACTGTATTTATGCAAAACACCGAAGGATCTTTATTTTGGTATAGTCGGATAGTGTATCAGTGACTCTATCGAGTTATATAGTTTTCATTTCATTTATTTTGCATCTTGTTCAAAAATTTGATGAAGTTCGAGAAGCGCTGAAACGAAACTTTTGCACAGTTATATTTTAGCAGCAGTAAGTTCAATAATAACGAAAGTTGATGTGAATGGAAGAGATTCATCACAATTTCTCGTACAAAAAAAAATCAAACAGAAGTGATTCGAAATTGAGGAGAAAAGGGATGCTTGGTGGTAAATTTTCGCCCATTTTTCTGCCAGTGAAAAACCAAGTTTGTGTGATTTTTCGCAAAAACTCACTTGTAAGACTCAACGTAAGTCTAATCAAAACTGTAAAAACGATAGAGACATCAACGCTCTATTCAGCAACATGTTGAAGAAAAGAAGAGTAGATGTTTAAAAAACAAAAACTTCTCTAAAAAAACAGCCGAAAACCATATATGAAAAAAGTTCACGAAAAAGCTTCTGAAAACTTCACTAATTTTATAGTAGAAATATAAAATAAGTCTATCCAAAAAATATATAGTTTGATAGAGAAAAAGAACGGTTTATTGTTCTATATAAGAATAAACAGTTTCAATACCCCAGTAGATAATAACCATCGAGAAAATTATTTTAGAAATGATCTGAAAATTGCTGGCTAAAAAAAAATGGTTTTGACTGCTTTTTAAGATTTATCAAATTTTTGGGCCAGATCCAATGGAAATAAAATGAAAACTATATGGTTCGATAGAGTAATCGGTGATCTATCCAACTGTATCAAAATAAGGAACTTACGAGTTTCTACATGAATACAGCAAACTGAGCAAAACTATCAAAAATAACGTAATCAAGCTGTATATATGATAAATATTCATAAAGAGTGAAAGTAAGAAATAACCACTCAAATGATACTCACAAACATAGATGATTGGAAGGCATTCGGTGATCTTCATTTTTGATGAACTTCATATCGATAATCTCTATTCCAGCGATGAGATACATAACTGATCAAACATTTTATTTTCCACTCGTTAATTTCCATACATTAAAAATTTTACAAAATTCTTATTCAGTTCATTTTCTTGTCTACTGTTTTACAAATTATCTCTACAGATTTATTTATCTCATTGATAACCTTCAATAGATAAGTCTAATATCACACAAATATAATATTTTTATTTTTAGTTTGTCTACAGATGTCTACTGGACATTCAATATGACACGTACATGTTGCTTTTTTTTCTCGAAGACATAGTAAACCTGAAGATTGAAAAAAGAATAAAGAAGAAATGTGTTATTTCAGAAGTGAAAGATAAAAGAAGAAATTTTAAAAAAAGCAAGAAAGACGACAAAAAAAAACAAAAGAAAGAGAGTCAGACGATATAGAATGTTTTCCTAAAGAAAATGAAGTGAAATAAGCTCTACATAACCATACATATACAAATAGACAGGACAAAAACAAAGCGAGCAATCGAACACAAAAACTCTATATAAAATCCAATTGATATATAAAGTTAAGATAAAGATAATTCAAAAAAAAATACATAGAGTTTTTTTTGCTATATGTTTGTGTATGTAGATAATGTCTTTTTGATGATCATTTGAAATTTTTTAAACATTAGGTGCCAATAATTGTCGAAGGATATCATCTTTAAGACAACCTTCAACAAATTCATCTCGTGAGATAGATTTATCGTCATTTAAATCTAATTTTTCCATGATTATTTTCACACGATTTTCTGGTGAATTCTCTCCTTTACGATGCTCTTCACCTAACAACAAATAACAAAAAAAAAAAAGAAATAACAAATAACATATTAATCATAAAACAAACCTAAAAGATCATAAATAGCCGTAATCACTTTGGTCATTTCTTTCTTGTCAATCTAAATAAAGATAAATAACGTGATATGTCACTAATTATTCGACTTCATAAATTATAAAACAATGAAGATTAATAATAGAATTGAATATCTATTCTACATATTTCTCTTTCTTAACTAACAAAATCACAAAAATTCGATAACGAAAGAAAACAATAACTTATGTAACAACATATGTTTTATCTCTTTTTTTTTTATTTGATTTCTCTCATTTTTCTTTTTTCGTTATTCTTACTTTTCCATCTCCATTAATATCATAAATATCAAAAGCAAGAGATAATTTATCGCGTATATCTCCATTAGCATTAATATTAACAGCAAGTAAAAATTCAACAAAATCAATATAACCACTACGATCTAGATCAAATGTACGAAATACTTGATAACTATATTTTTCAGCTTCAGCTTCTGTATAAAATTTTTTATAAACATCTACAAATTGTGTTGATGTAAGTTTTCCATTTGGACAATCCCGTAAAAATGATGCATGCCATTCACGAATTTGTTCTGGTGTATATTTTGTATTTTTTGTAAGACGTTCAATAGTTTCATCGTCTAATTCACTAGTATAGTTTTTACTTTCTTGATGACCCATTATTTTTATATTGAAAATAATTTTATTCGAATAAAAAAAATGCTTGTCGTAATTACACTCGTATTTTCATGTAATGATACGTTACACGTGAAAAATAAAAATAATACTAACCAAGGTAAAACTAAGTATTATGATGAAAGAGAGAATGCAGAATAAAAAGAAAAGGTATAGGAAAGAGATAATATACTTGAAAAAAAAAGCCCTATGGTTAAATAATGAATGATATACAATTCAATGGCTAACATAAATACATACATAACCATGTATGATTAATTTTTATACTGTGTTATTCGCTCATTACATCATCCTTTCTATTTGTTGAGTATAAATCTTCTCTCAATCACTATCCTTAAGTTGCAAACGATATTGTCAAGCCAATGACTTGTATAAAGGAAAGAGAAAGAATAAAAGTGTCTATCGAATATACACAATGTATATATATATATACAAACCTTGCAATTGACTAACTTCTAATATGTATTTATGAGCGTCAACGCTGACAGCATAGTATAATCATTACAGTATGCGATAATGCTATCCCATCCATGTACTTTAATCATGTACTTATAATGTTATAATTTTCACTCAAAGATGGAAAAATATTACAGAGAGCTAAGATAATTTCTAGGAGTGTGAAAATGAAGAATAACTATTCAATGTTATAAGATGTTTCAAAAGATGACAACTGCTTGTGTATTGTTTGTGTGCAACGATTGGTTTCTTACTAAAACTTATACATAAGAACAACCGGAAGACTGTTTATACAAAATCAAATCATACGCATATGAAACGAGCGAGTGGTACAATAAGAAGATTGATTATATTTTCAAGAAGAAAGTAAGCGCGCCATTTCTTTGTTGTTTCATAAAAACTCTAGAGGAATCTTTTCTATCTTCAAAATAAGCTCTTCTATTCGATAATTGTTCGAATAATACAGAAAACATAAAATAATGGTTTTTTTTTGTTTGAATATTTCGTTTAAAATAGAATTAAATATTTTATTTACCTTTCCATTTTTGTTCATATCATACATATCAAAAGCCAATCGAAGTTTTTCTCGAACATCACCTTAAATAATTTTTTTTGTTATAAAAAAAAAACAAAATATAAATTAAAAATTTTATTTTGAATACAAACCATGAGATGTAATATTCACAGCAATAAGAAATTCAACAAAATCAATATAACCATTATCATCCGAATCTAATTATAATAAAGAATAGAAATAGAAATATTGAAATAAATATATTTACCAAATGTTTTAAAAACTTGAGCACAAAATTTTTCAGCTTTACCTTCGGGATAAAATTTCTAAAAACATTTATTAACGTTATATCAATTGTTAAAAGATCTTTTACCTTGTATACTTCAAAGAATTTCTTCTTATCAAGTTTACCGTTAGGACAATCACTATGAAAGAAAAAGAAAAGAAAACTTTGACGGAAAACATAAAAACACAAAAAAAATCTTTTTTTTTGTTTTTCTTTATACCGAAGAAATCCTTGATGCCAATCTTGAATCTGTTGTTTTGAATATGTTGTATTTTTTGTTAAACGATCAATTTCATCTTCTGATAAATGAGTTAAATCTTTTTTATGCTGTTTAGCAGATTTTTGACCCATTATTAATGTAATATATAAATGTTTTTCTTATTTATGAAGAATGATTCTAGAAAAAAAAAAGATTATTATTATTATTATTATTATTACTATGCTATTAAAAGAAGATATCGAAAAAGCATGGATTAGCTATAATATGATATAAAATATGAATAACATAGGTTTATTTCTTTTCTGTTTCAAACATTTCAAGGACATGTCGAGCGAATATGAGAAAAAAACGAGTAATTAACGTGATGAATCATCAAGGTATCACGCGAACATTGACTAATTTGATATTCGATAAATAAAACAATATAGAAACACATAATATTATCATACTCTGCTCAAATATCTAGAAACACAAGAGC
Source organism: Rotaria sordida (assembly GCA_905250125.1). Classification (NCBI taxonomy): domain Eukaryota; kingdom Metazoa; phylum Rotifera; class Eurotatoria; order Philodinida; family Philodinidae; genus Rotaria; species Rotaria sordida. The sequence goes on from CAJNOL010000102.1 coordinate 150,388, forward strand.
AAGTAGTTTGATCGGATGCACAACCAACACTCTACGCAACAAAAAAATGCATGTTCTGCGTTTTTTTTCACTGCCTTGTGCACTATTTCTCTTGCGACCGTGATCGACGACGAGCAGTAGCGGCAGCAGCAATAACGGCAGTGTTACTTCTTGTTAGTTGTCAAAAAAAACAGAGAAAGAGTGAGCGAGTAAAAGAGAGAAAATGGCGAAGAGCATTTTCTATGGTGATGTTCTCTTTCTTTCTTTCTTTCTTCTTTTTTTTTCTTTGCTCTATTGAAATATCGATAAAGTATTATACATGCAATAGGCAACGGTCATTTGAAGCATTTTTCTTCTTACGATTGAGTCAATCACGTTATTATTTTAGTTAGTTTGTTTGTTTTTTTTTACTAATATGCAAAACACAATTACAAAAAAAAAATCAGAAATAAATTCTCAAATTAAGTTAATAAAAACTTTCAACAGGCCAACTAGAAAATTTGTATTGTTTTGGTAAGGGTGGAATATTTGCTGTTTTTGAACCATATTTATCGATAGCATGTTCTGGCAAAAGACGCCAACCAATTTTCTAATTAAATAGAAAACAAAAATAAATAAATCAAAGATCATTAATAAAAAAAAAGTTATGTGTATGTTTTTATGCAAAAAAAAAAGAATTGTACGGGTTTCCGTAAATTATAAAACAATAAAATAACTTATTAGTCAAATTTATGTTTTCAAAAAAAATAAACAGTCACTAAGAATGTTTCAATTTACTCACATCATTTTCTGTTTCAGGAAATGAGCCTAATAAACGTCGACGTCGTTGGCCAGGTAAACGTTTATATAATGGCGGTGATGTATCTACGGGTTGTTGCCATTCAGGACGTTTAAGTGAAACAACACGATTACCAGAAGGTATACCGCGATTTTTTATTCTATTTGCATACATCTTTAAAAGAAAGGATTCAATTATTTAACGATTTATAAAGACAAACAAAAAAGAAAATTTACTTCTCGATATTCATCAATTAACCATGGATCAAATTTTGCTTTCCATATCCGATGTGCTTCTTCTGCTTTATGTATAGTTTCTCTCCTACGAAACAATTCTTTCTTTTTTAAACACGTTCATCATATTATCTTTTTTCGTTACCTGAATGTATCTAATGCAGTATAATCTATAGATTCAACATGATTCGGGCTTAAAGATGTTGTTACTATTGGTCTACTACTATTCGATAATGTATTTTGAGTTGTTGACCGAGCCGATGGGATATTTGTTGATACTAAATAATATGAAAATAAAATTTTTATGATCAATTTTTAGATTTACCATGACGAGTACTTGATTTTAACATTATTACAATAAAGTTTGATTGAAACGAGAGGTTGTTTTACTATATAACGAACTTCTAAAACGATGTTGTTGAATTCGTTTTCGTTGCTTCTTCGTTTTACCTTATCATTATAACTACACACACACACATGGTTTTTTTTATATTAGATTTCTTTTTTTCGATTTTCTCCATTATACAGAAAATAAAAGAGAAGAACAACAAACTGCAATAAAAAAAAGTGAAATAAAAATGAGAAAGATACGATAAATACATAAATTTAATAGCAAATATACAATATCTATACGAGTAATTTTTCATAGATGACTCTTGACTTTTATTTTTCTTCTATTTAAAACAATAAATTGCAAATAACTCGATTATTGGAGTACTGAACACAATGAAATCAATGTGAATATGATAAATAAAGGTTATAAAATATTGTAACTGAACTGAAGATTTAAATATCAATCGAACAATATTACATACATATATTTCTATTGTACATTTTTCATTTGTAGTTATTATTCATCAACTTCTTGATATTAATACAAGAATAAATATCATGTAGATCATTCTTGCCGATAAAGAATTTCTACTTTTTATTATACTACAATTCATACGAAAGATAAACAATATGTTTTAGTTTAAGCAATAAAAGTTTAATGTAAATTTTATTTTATATATATATTAGTGTAGTTTGAAATGAAGAAAAAGAAAACTTGTTTTTTTGTATAACTAGATATCAAGTTTGATAAGCTTTCGATGACGTAACTTTCAAATATCTATGTATCTATTTTTATAGAATTTCAAATTTCTATAATCAGCTTGGATTATTTATACTATAAATGATAAGAAGCTCAGTTCAATAATTAGTCTTTTTTGTAATTCATAATTAAAAACAGTATTAAATTTTGATGAATAGTTATTTGTTGAGTGCATTTTTATGAACTCTCTATCATCAAAATGAAATGTATTAACCGCTTGATTATCAACAAAAGATATGCATACGTAATATCGAATGGCTTTACATCACGTACATTTTCGTTTCTTAACATGAGAGTCTAGCATGAATCGTAACAAAAATGATAATGTAGAAATCTCTTGCTGTTTGACATTTGCTTTTACGCAAATGTATCAAAAAAAAAAACATATGCATTATGAGTGATTACATTAGTTTCATATGATGATAAATTTCATGACGCATGTATATATTACCGGTCATCAAAAGGTTAATAAATCTCGAACTACCAATTATCTAATACATATAATCAATCGTCACAAAGAAAAAAATATATAAAAAAAATGAATCGAAGCTAATGTTTAAAAAAAAGAAAAGAATACAGTTATGTCGTTTCAATTATGTTGAGCTTGTTATTTGTATAACAATGGTGCTGGTAATAATGTTGGTTTATCAAGAATAGGATAATCAACAAGTTCAATTGTACATATCTGTTCATTACCACATGGTGATGATTGAAGTTCAATCATTGTAAGTGAATTCATTCCAGATGGATTAAGCCATGGACCTGGAATATATAATGTTACTTGAGGTCCTAATATTGGCCAATATCGACCTAAATTATATTTATTTATATAAGCTACACCTTTTTCCCAATAACCCTTGGAAACAGTTATTGGTAGAAGAAATGTATCCGATGGAATTTTATCTGTAATTGAAAAATCTCCAGTATAAATATTTGGTGCATTTGGATCAAAACTATTTGAAGAAGAATCATAAATGAAAAGACAAAAAAAAGCTAATATTCAACATACTTTTCAAATTCATTCATAATAAAATCAGTAGGAGCTTGATCAAATAATGAACCAGATATACACATTGTCCAATTGACAAGCATTTGACCATTTAATGTAATATTTTTGACGATACCCTATTGAAGTAATACAGTTAAATCATTACTAAGGAAAAGAGAACAAAAAAGAAATACGACAAGAATATACTTTAGTATCAAAAAGATTATCACCATAATTTAATCGACCCATATTTTCTACAATAATATTCAAATGTGTTTCACGATTTCCAGGTGCTTGAATAGTTAATTTTAATGATGAACTATTAGCTCGATAAGCAATACCAATTGATTTCTATGTTAATTTAAACAAATTTAAATTAATAGAAAAATAAAACGAAGAGATTCGTAGATGAAGAAAAAAAAAACAAATTTACTTCGCCAAGTAATACATAAGCACGATCACGTATTCCACTTAAATCAAGTACTTTTCCTTGAACTTCTGGATTATTCAATATTGTTGAATAAACGACAAATGCTTGATTCTATACATATATATAATTTTATTTCTTACATTATAAAACATCTATACTTGTCCAAGTTCTTCAAATCGTTTTGGATACATTGATGTTGTACAATATGAAGAATGAGTTTTAATATAACTCAACAATGATTGTTTCTAGAAGATAAAACAGATTTGTTTTTTCTTTCTTTTTATTTTACTTCTTTTCAATTATTTAATAAAAATTTACAAATGATAATCGAACAGTTCCATATGCTTTTTTCGTATTATTTCCTGGTACAGGTATTGATGGTAATGGTAAATAATTACCAATAATAGTTCGAATAGCCATATATTTTAAAGTAATATCACCTTAGAAAACACCAAAAGAAAAAATTAATAAATTAATAATTTTCAATATGAATAAATAAAAATAAACCTGGTTCTGATATTGGTGCATCATAATCATATGATGTTGGTTGTGGATTATAATCAGGATCAGCACCTAATAATAATAATAAAAAAAAAACTTAATAGTTCAATTTTATTTTAATACATTTTTGTTTTTTATTCATTTAATTAAATTAACCTGAAGTAAAACCAAAATTTGTTCCACCATAAAACATATAAAAATTTACATTGACTCCAATTGATAACATTTGATCAAGTGTTTTAACAATACTATCCGTTGAAACTGTTGAATGTTGATGACCCCAAAGATCAAGCCAACCAGGATAAAATTCTGTATTTATCAATGGACCACATGGAGCATATTGACGTTGATAATTAAATGATTCATTTACATTAGTGTCAGGGCCAAAGTCAATAGTTGTATATACTCCTCTGACTGTTCCACATCTTAAATAGTTTAAACCATTACCATCTAAAGAAAACTTATGATGGAATATATGAAACCAATCTTGTAATTATGCATACCAACTGTAAATAATACGACATTTTCACCTAAATATTGACGAAAAATATCACGTAAATAACCCATATAATTATGATCACATCTGAAAGAATATGCAAATATAATTTATAAATACAGATAACGTTTACTTACGCTGAATAACTACCATATTCATTTTCTACCTAAAATATTAACTTTTCTAATCAAACAATTGAACTAATAATATAGATAAAACCTGAACAGAAATAACTGGTCCACCATTATTATATAATAAAGGTCGAATTTTTGGTAGAAGAACACTCATCCATCGAGTAACTGCATTAAGATAGACTATGAAAACAAAAAAAACAGATTATGTTTTTAATTCAATTTTATATAATAAACAAATTTAACCAGAATTCATCTGTCGAAATTGTATATTATCAAGATTACGCAAAAGCCACCAAGGAAATCCACCAAATTCATGTTCACCACATCCGTATCTATTAATTATAAGAACTGTAATCATCAACAATTTGAAATCATCTAATAAAAATAACATACGGTCCTATACGCAAAATAACAACAAAACCAATCTTTTGTGCTAATTGAATAAATCCTACAAGATCATTGTTATCTTCAAAATTATAAACACCTTCAATAGGTTCATGTTGATCCCAAAAGACATATCTATATAATAACCAAATCATTGATCAAGTAAAACAAAAAAACAAAATTATTTATAACGAAAAGAAAATTTAAAAGCAAAAAACTTTTATTCAACTAACGTTTGAATAGCATTTAATCCTGCAGCCCACATTCGTTCAAGACGATCTGTCCAATATTCTCTTGGCATTCTATACATATGAATTGAACCACTAACATATCGAAAAGGTTTTCCATCTTTTACAAATGTATCTCTATCAAAATCAATTGTAAATGAACGTTGTGATTGACATTGAGTCTAAAGATAAACAAAAATCAATTCTATGTGTTCAATCAATTATCACTTACACAAATACTTGCAATGGTAATCAATATAACAAATAGTCGGTGATACATAGTTTGTTTTTTTATCATTAATACAAGAATGAAAACTAGATAAGATAAGAATACACTGGTTTCTTTTTTTTTTTTTTATTATTATCTTTGTTTGTTTTTTCAATCGTTGCAGAATTTTATTTTATTAGTTTCTCAATGAAAATTTTTGTCAAATTTTGTTTCCTTGAATAAACATATGTAGATTTTTGACAAAAACAAAAGACTTGAGCTAGGAATTAATACGTAAAACACAATGAAGGAAAAAAAAGTACATAAACAACAGATATATGAGAAAGAGGGAAACAAAATTTTTTTCTTAACAGATTCAATTAATTGTAAAAAATAACAAACAATCAAAAAACAAAAAGAATGAAATATATCATTATTTTTTTCTCGTCGTTGTTTTTTTTTGTTTTGTTACATAAGACGACAACGATTTGTATATCGACGTTTTTTTTGTTTTTTTCTAATTGGATTTTGATTTTGAATTTGTTGTCGTATCACACGAACAAGTTCATGAAAAGCAACATCAACACTTTTCGGGGGAGTTTTTGCACTCGTTTCAATATATGGAATTTTTAATTCATCGGCTAATTCACGACCTTCTTCTTCAGATACTTTTCTTAAATGAACTAAATCAATTTTATTTGCTACAAGAATCATTGGATAAAATTTTCTATATTAATAAAAAAAAAACAGATTAATTCGTATAAATTCGTATATCTTTATAATAGTACCTGTCCTTAACACGAAGTATTTGATTATAAAATTGTCGAGTATTCTTACATGAATTAGGATCAATCACAGAATAAACAATAAGAAAACCATCACCTTTACGCATATATTGCTCTCGTAAAGCAGAAAATTCTTCTTGACCAGCTGTATCAAGAACTAATAATAAGACAAAATGAAAAAAAAATGCATTTATTAAATTGAATTGAAATTGTTCTGTTGATTTCTTTTTTACCATCAAGTACACAAACTTGTCGATCAATTTCGACATGTTGAATATAACTATCTTCAATAGTGGGATCATAATCTTCAACAAACATTTTTTGAAAGAACTAAAATACATCTCTTTTTTTTTAATCTCTAAACAAAGACTTTTTCATTGAACTCACTTGAATGGTCAAGGCAGATTTTCCAACACCACCTTTAATAAAATAAATTAATAGAAAAATTAAAAATCAAACATATATTTTCATTTCTATAATTTTACCGTCCCCAACAACGACCAATTTATAAGTAACAGCATTATCAGGCGGAGCAGTTTGCATGTTAATAATGATAATGATGAACGACTATGTATTGAACACCGGAAATACTCTGTGAATCGAGTTTCAAAGAATAGTGCGAAGTAGCATTACGTGTCAATTGAGATGAAAATGAGTCATCAACTTGGTGACAACAACAACGAAGAGAAGATTGAGAGAAAGATACGATAGATTGGACATGTCTGTCAGACGACAACAAGAAAGAGAGATCTTATAGAGTAAAAGAAAGCCAAAATGCACTATAGATAGAACGAGAAGAAGTTGCGAAAGAGTATATATATACACAAAGCGAAAAGAACAAATACGAGAAAAAGAAAAAAAAAGAAAAGAAGGGAGAAGTAAGTAATGACACTTTATGGATTGATGGAAAGTTTTTTCCAATTAATAATATGCAATGAAAAAGAGGACGCTAAAATTCAGAATTTTAAAATAAAAAGTTTTTAGAAAAATTTTATCTTCGAAAATCATTTTACATGAATTCAATAAATAGGTAATTATTTATTTTAAATTTTTATGTTTTAAATCTTAAAAATTGAACTTCCTATCGATTTAATAAGATCAATATCCTGTAAGCAAATCTTCATATAAAACAAAAACCGATTTTTTTTCTCCATGAAATTATATTTGTTTTTGAAATTATTAACCTCAAAAGAATACATTTAAGTCGACTGTAGATTACTTGACTTTGTAATTTATGCGAAATATGAACTTAGAGTATAATACTTTCTTTTAATATTTTAATTAGAATTACGTATCCTTGATTATATAAAATTCAAATGTTTATTTTATATAATTTACAATTTTATGTAATATTCTCGCAATAATTTGTTGGCCTATTTATAGGAATAGTTTCCAGGTTAAAAATACATTTTAAACGACGCAAAAAATGAAAGATGTTATAATATTTTTCTATAAAAACAACTTCAAAATGTTTTCTCAAGCAAAGAAAACCAGACAACATAATTTATTTGATAATAATAATTCCATCAGAAAATATATGTAAAGGATATAATTAATATGAAAATAAGAGATTATCTGTTGTTACTTATAAATAATAATAGAGTCAATTAGTATAAAAATGTCTATTCCTTTAAGAATTAAACACAATAATTTTTGTTTCCGTTTTATAGTGTATTGACATAAATCAACAAATTTTGATAAGTAAATTCTTATATATCAAAAATCTTTTTCTTTGATTCATTCAAAACATCAAAATATTTATTCTAAATTTATCTTTATTAAATTTTTTTTTCAAATCAATATAACAAAGATTTAATAATGAGGATGTAGAATATCTTTTAATTGTTCCGAAATTGATCCAACTAAATAATTCAATAAAAAAAAAAAACAATTATTCAAATACAAACTTTTTTTTTTACCTTCTTTTAATTTATCATCTAATGTTGTTTTTGCTATTGTTGTTAAAAGATTTGCTGTTCTTGTATTAGTTATTTCAATTGAATGTACAATTAGAATTTTATCATTATGTGTTAAAACATAAATAAAACAAAACAAATTATTATCACCAAATAAACCTGATGTAAATGCTTGTATTTGATCAAAACAATTATTATTTGTTATTGAATCATTTCCACTACCATAAATTGTATTTGATGATAATGGTGGTCGAAAACGAACTATATTTGAATGACGATCAATAAGAAATGTATCACCATCAACAGATGAAACTGTTACTAATTGATTATAATTATCTTTCTATTAAAATGTAAAAAAAGAAAAAAGATTTTTAAACAATTAAAGACAAAAGAAAAAGAAAAATTTTATTTATACTGTAACAGGTCCTTTTCGAAGACCACATAGATAACCAGTTGTTACACTTAATGGAATTGTACTAAGTATTTTATTAAGTTGACCAGGAAAAATATCGATGTGATCTTCAAAATAAAAAGTACATTAAGATTAAATTAGAAAATAACTCTAAAATTTTATTTTATAAAAACTTTGTATTCATCTAGTTTTTTCTTAAAATTATTTCATACCATCATACATTAAATTTCTTACATAGTCTAAGCATGCAATGAATAGCGAGTGTCTCAGGAGAAATTGCACTAAATCTCAGTGCATTTTTTGTTATTTCTCAATTATAAAAACAATGCCTTCTTACGCACGAACATAGAGAATTTCAAGTTCTACAAAACTGTCAATTTTGTTTCGCAAACAAATTTTTCTTGTCGGTGCAAAATTTAGAAGAAGAACACCTATTTAGCCATCTGACTGCAATAATCAAGAAAATAAATAACTGATAACTACTTTTTTAATGAAAGGAATTATCAATCATCTCACGAAATTCTTCCGAAAATTCTACATCTCGTAATGCATATTTTAGAATTTTAGAAGAATTATTTGGGAACAATAGTTTTGAAGTAAAAAAAGGGAAAACATTAAAAAAAAGTTCTTTTTTTGTGGTAGATTTATACACCATCGTTATTTTCTAATTTAAAATAACCTAATTATTTTCACGATTTAATATCATTTTTACATGATTTTTTTTTCAGAATTAAATTCTATATCCGATAGCATAATGACAAATCTTTCATAGATTAAATCTGGCTTTTGTAAACATGAGTTTCCAAAGGGCACTCAAAAATATCGACAGTTGTCAATTCCAAGTCTTTTTCTCATCAAAGCTGATCTCTGAAACCTTGAAAGAGTCATAAAGACATCGAGCATAAAATTCTCTGTCTATTGATATTAAGTAATTTACTTTTGGCATTAACCTTGACGAGTAACAGCTTTACAAAAAACAATAAGCATCAGCAAAGAATAGGAAATCACAGTTGAATGACTAAGTTTATCACAAGTATTTCAGAAAGAATGAACCTATCTGTATTTTAATGATATCTCTTTTAATATCCATTTGTGCATACTTTGGATTGCTTTTTTTAAGGATTCATCTTTTAATTCTCTAGAAAACGGTATAAGTCTTATTAATACGTAATTTTTCAAGACACGCGTCAAACAAACTTGAAATTTCTTTTAATAAAATTAATCATTTCTAATATTCATACCATGACATATAGCTGCGTAAACAGGTTCATCACAAAATCTTTCAAGTGCTATTGCTTCTGTCCATCCTGTTGACATATGACTACACATATCTGTTGCTACGATTCGAACTAAAAATGAATATTTTGATACAAAAAAAACCAAGAACAAATCTATTCGGCTATTTTTGATTACCATTTTCGTCATTAGGATTAAATCGAAGAAGATTTCCGCCTGGTTGTGCAACAATAAGTTCGTAATCTCTAGTTGATAGTCGTTTAGAATTTAATGTATGAATTTGTTCCGCAACATTAAAAATATGTTTTAATACAATTCGACCTGATAATCGACCATCATATTCTTCCATAATCATTGAAATAAATATACGAATTGTTCGATCACAATAACCAATTATTAATTGTTTTTCATTTTCATTAAAATCTAAATTTTTATTCAATTGAAATAAAAACAAATAAAAACTTTTTTTCAATTTTTATTTCTACCTTGAATAAGTAATACTTTTGGATTACAAATAAGTTGTTGACTATATATTGCTTGAATTTGTTGTTGTTGTTCATCATCATTTGATATTGTTGTTGATCCATGTAATTGTAATTTTGAATCATTTCGACTATTAATATTGATACTACCACCTGCACTACGTACACGATTTCTTTGTAACTTAAAATGAAAAAATAATTAATTGATTATTATTAGTTTTATTATATACATTTTGTCGTAGAAGAAATAAATGAATTGTTCCTTCAGCATTTGTTACACAAATCATTGGCCGAAGTTCATTAACATTTGTTATAAGAGAACCAACTGCAATAGCTTTAATCTATAAATAATTGAGAAAGAACATCTTTTTATTTTTTTATTGTCTCATTCATAGAACTTACAAATCCAAGTCCTTGTGCTCGACGCCATAATTGTGCATCATTTTGATTTCGAACAGCTTTAAATATTAATAATTCACCTTCTTGAGTACCGACCAATAATTTATTACTCTGTTTATAAAATATGATTTGTATAAAGAATTTGTCTAAACTACATTCTTACTTTAGTTGCATCGACATCAGCAAGTAAAATAGCATTTGGCAATATATTACTTGAACAATCGAGTGTAATTGTATTTATCGGTGAAATAAATGTCATTTTTCTACAGAATAAATTCAAATTATATATACATGAAGTTCCTTTAATAAAATCAATATTGGAAAAACACTCTCGAAATTTGTCTTGTCAAATTTCATTATAGACTTAACAGTTGCATACACAGTCTCAGACAAAAACAGGCGTCCCTCCCATGAAGTGTTACTATTCTCTTGTTAGTATGTATGGGAAACTCAAGCAATTGAATGTAAGAACTTTGCACGTCAGACTGACCTTCTGTCCAGAGCTACAGCTAGTATCAGTTGTAAGGAAGATATCATGTTAATAAATCTGCCACTAGGCAGCACTCTAACCGAAAGTCAGAGGTATTCTTTCTTTTATTCTTTATGATATTGGGCTGATAGTTTGAGTACATACGTATGATAATAGATCCTGATCTTAAGACTCAACCCATCTTCCATCGACTCATATGTAATGAAGTCATGATTTACATATCTTGTTTCCCTTGTGAAAGACATATTCAACAGAAATATGCACAAAAAGAAATTTATATTTATCATTTTGCTACTTCATAAACTGCTAAAGACAGCTCCATATGCGTACTTTACTGTTGTTAAAGTCCATGATCTTAGTAAATAGCATGCCTTGAAACAGTGAACCTATGTCGTGGCGTTAACTCGATTTTATTCAATGCTGTGAGTGTAAAAATTTCAGAATAGACTTGTTGTCTCATCGAAACTTTCTACGAAAATTTTCAAATGAATTAGTCAAAATCATCATGGAAAAGATCTATGTTACTAAAAATCAGTATTTACTCTTCAATAGACACTTTTCATGAGAAGACAGCATCTTAGTTATTTCAAAACTCAGACTAGAGATAGTTACATCAGTGGTTTTTTCGAATGAGGAATTCGACAAATATATTCGTGACAACATTGTTGAGATAAGGTGACTGCAAAAAGAAGAAGATAATATCTGACTCATAACTTCATTTCATATAAATCGATGGAAGGCAAGTTGATATTTGCGATCAGGGTCTATGGTCGAACGCATATACCCAATAGATCAGTTCAATATCATAAAGAATAGTGAAACTTTATAGCGAACTGTATCTCATTCACTGGATTTTTTTTCTCAAAGGAATTTATCATTCTTTACATATAAAAATAATCCCATTGGTCTCATTAAATTTCATTCTGTTCTTTGAATATAAAAAAAAAATAATATTTGTTTTCTAGATCAAATCGTTTAGTTTATATTGCAAACAGGCATAATTAAAAAAAAATATTTGACACAAAAAACTAGCAACAACAACAAAAAGATAATATATACACTAAAATACTGTATGTGAGACAACATGTCTGATTGTCAATAAATGAGATAATTATAAAGAAATACAAACAAACAAAAGACAAGAAGAAGAAGAAAAAAAAATGTTCAATTGATGAAATAAACAAAAAAAAGAAAAGAAAAGAAAAATTAAGAAAGTGATGATGCTGATGTAGCTGCTGTTGTTGTTTGACTATGACTATTTGTATCAGTGGCAATACCTGATGTTGATATAGGTAAAATAGTTGTTGATGCACAATCACTCATTGATGGTGATGATAACGGAGGCAAATCTACATAATCTAAATCGGAATAATCAATTGGTGATGAACCATATAAATAACATCGAAGACTTTCACATATTTGAGTAAATGTTGGTCGTAATGATTCTTTAAATGTCCAACATAATTCAATTAATTGAAAACTAAATGAATAAAAACAAAATTTCAATTTGACAAAAAAAAAGAAAAGACAGAAATCTTACATTTCATGTGGACAATTTGCTGGTTGATTCATTCGATTTCCATTTTTTAAATAATCAAATAATTGTTCAGCAGCTATTGATGGATATGGTGAACCACCATATGTCATTATTTCCCATGCTAATATAGAAAATGACCATACATCACTTTTTGTTGAAAATTTTCTATCAAATAATGCTTCAGGACTCATCCATTTAACTGGTACACGACCCTTTATAATAGAATTGAAAAAACAAAATAAATTCAAATGAAATTTTAAAAAAAAACAAACAATATATCATCAATATTATATTTACATCAGTTTGTTTTCGATAATAATATGTTTGTGTTAAATCTCTTGCAAGTCCAAAATCAGCTATTTTACATATACGATTTTCTGCTAATAGAACATTTCGTGCGGCAAGATCACGATGAATACACTTAAAGATAAATTCTTTATATAAACAAGAAAATTGTCTTTTCATTTTACTTTTTTTGAATGTAAATATTCCATTCCAGTTGCAGTTTGTAAACAAAAGAAAATTAAATCAAGTGTTGTTAATGAACGTTTTAAATCATCATTATCATCTTGTTTATATGCATTATCATTTTCATCTTGTTCAAATGAACCCGATAAAATATGTCCAGATGGACGTTTACGACGTAAATAATCACGTAAATTACCATATTTGGCATATTCAACAATTAACATAACTTGACCTATTCGATAAAACATTCACTTTTTTTTTTGTTGTTGTCTGTGAATTTTACAAAAGAAAAAGTTATTTATAAATAATTTTACCTCCTTTTGTACAACAACCAAGTAATGATATTATATTAGTATGTTTACCAACCATTTTCATAACAGATAATTCTTTAAGTAAATTTTCAATTTCTTCCGATGTTGCATCCTCTTAAAATATTAAATAAATGAAAGAGTTTTAGAGATTATTTCATATTATTAATAATATTTAAATTCAATTTATAACTATAATATATGATAGATGATTTATCAAAAACCAGTAACTTAATTTTGTTATTATTTCATATTTTGTCAAATTTTTCAACCAATCGATCGTTTTTATCTATTGCATGAGATATTGTATCTACATAAATTTGTATTTAAGGCCCCCCCCCCACTCAAAAAAAATCAATTTTCGTCAAAATTATCGAAATTGAGATAAATGCATCGGAAGATAGCCCGTCTTCTGCTCTTTCAGAAATCATATTGGTTTTTCTTCGGCACCTCGTTTTTGGTCAAAGTTTTCGATGATTTTTGTTAAGCTCTTCTTGAAAAATATGCTTATTTTAAAAAAAACGAAAAATGTTTTTCGTTTTTTCTCAGTTTAGGCTTTCTGAACCGCGCAATCCATTTTTCTCTGTCCAGGCTCATTCAATATATTTTAATTTTTTTTTGTTTGAAAGAGCACGTCAAGATACAGTGCAGTACAGAGTCCTTTTTTTAATTAAGCTTTATTTTTTATTATATATACAGTCATATATGTAATTAGACACCCATTTTTGGCGCGTTTTTTGAGTCATTGAACTTGTGATTCCCTTTTTTCGCTAAAAAAGTAAGAATTTAAAAAAAAGGACTCTGTACTGCACTGCGTCCTGAGATGCTCTTTCAAACAAAGAAAAATTAAATACATTGAAAGAGCCTGGACAAAGAAAAATGGATTGCCAAATGAGCTATTTTTGGCCTTTGTTTGTTTCATATCTCTGTCAAACATTAGGGTATCGAGCTGAAAATTTTATCACAGCCTCCTCACTTCAGCCCCAACATATGCTCCAAGTTTCAGCCCATTTGAACTTTCTTGGGCTGAGATCGATTTTTGAGTGGTGGGGGGGCCTTAAGATAAATGTTTTCATCATGAACAACTAATATGTTCCTATCAATTATTCGAATTGTAAAAAGTTCACACTATTAACTATCACACATTTTTCCGACAACTGATTAGAACCGGAAGCATGTAGTTAGAATTAGAAGTTTTTCTAATTTCCAATTACATGTTTACATTTCCTCTCTGGGGTAAGATCGAACAACTACTAGTAAGTTTAGTGAAAAAATCCAAAATAATATCTGCACAAAGCAAAATAGATGTTTTGGCGCAGTCCTTAGTTTGAGTTTTGAAATAGTTTCAATTCAATATTGTTGTAGAGCATTGAATTCTGTACAAAATGACATATTATAATAAACGAAATGTCATCTATGCATTTCTACTAAAGAGTTAGTATCTATGGCAATCGACACTGGTTAAACAATCACCGTTCATTTGATGAGTAAAAAGAATTTAGAATGGTTTGGTTAGCCGGACCTTCGTTCTTGGGATATTGAAATTTTACTGAATTTTTCAGCAAAAAGATTAGTTGATTTCCTATATAATCTGAAGAAGACAACAGCTTTTCTATTGAAAAATCCAGTAAAATTTTGGCATCTCAAGGACGAAGGTCTGGAAAACTCAACCATTCAAGACTTTCCATTTACTCATCAAGTGATCATCGTTCTCAGTCGAAAAAACGATTTGACAACTGAAGACGTTCCCTCGTGAGTCGTTAAAACATATTTCGCATTTTGAATTTGATAGTTTTCAATCGAAATACAAAACTGACCAAACTAGTATTCTGTACAACTAGCATTTGAATCCATGTTATCTCCGAAGGGAATTTTGAACACCTATTCGAAAAGAGCGAAAAATATTTGATTCTAACTAATTACTTTTTGCTCTAAGCAACTGTCTGAAAAAAAAAGGAGTGAATATTTGATGCCATAGGTTAAATGAAAAACGAAACTAATTGAAGTATTTTATTGATATATGATAATATCGATTAATTATTCTGCATTATTTATTTATTAATTTACCTCGAACAGTTTTAATTGCCACGGTTGTTATTTTATCTTTTGAATTAATATTTTTGGCTAAACCTTGATATACAAAACCAAATGCACCTTTACCAATTAAATGACCAATCGTTAGACTACAAAAATTTAAATCTATACATTAAATTTCAAAATAAAAAAAAAAGTAAATTTTCATTTTACTTTTCACGAGGAAATTCACATTGATCATCATAATATGATGAAATAATTGTTGATATTGTTCCTTCAGTTGGAAAACGACGACAACCATCTTCCATTAATGGTTTTCTTGTTTTAGGATCAATATCACTTCGATAAAGTTGATTCTATTTTATAAGAATATTTTAAAATTAAATCAACTAAAAGAAAGAAAAAAACCGAAATAAACTTACAGCTTTTAAGTTACTAATACCACGTGTAGCTAAAATTCTTGTTGCTAATAAAGTTCGTCGTAAACTTTTCTGATTACGAAAATGATAAATAAGAAAAAATATAAATGCAAATAATAATATTCCAATTATACAAGTAATTGTTATAATTAATTCATCAGGTAATCTATTTGATATAAAACGACGTGTACCTGTTGAAATATTTCTTAATAATAATGGACGTTCGGATGCTTAAAAAATAAAACATATATATATTCATTTTATTAATTAAAATAAATTTTATTTACCAGGTAAAACAATAAGACGATGAATTAAATCAGCAAAACCATATTCATTTAAAACTCGACAAAGATAAGCACCTGTATCATTTCTTTGTAAATTTTTTATATTTAATAATTTGACTTCATCTTCTGACATTGTATGTGGATTATATTCCTTAAAAGAAAAGTAAAATTATATGTATATATAAACTTGAATACTTGAAAAAAATAATTTATTTTCTTTTTAATCGAAATTAAACGAAATATTCAAAATTAACAAAACAAAAACAAAAACATATTTATTTATTTGTGCAAATCGAAAATCAGGCGTCACACATATTTATATATATGTACATAAATAATCATTCATGATTAACTTCTTGATTATTTAGAGCTGTTTAATCGAGGCTTCTGTTTTTCTTTTTTGTTCCTATAAAGTAGATGATTATTCACATACGCTTGCCATACAAGTGACTGTAAACACACATATGTTCAATCGTTTCTAACTTTTCTGCTCTTTAGTAGACAATGAGATGAAAGCTAATGGAGTCTCAGTTAATTGTTGATTAATTGAGTGGTGAATGTCTGCTTGTACGAACATCTAAGAAAGATAAATGAGACTACTTTCTATCTGTTATTTATCTGCTCAACGGATAGAATATAGTCGATTAATATATTATTAGTCTCCAGGCAAAATATATTATAATAACTTTTCAAGGACATATCATTCTAAGAAAAAAGAAAATGTGTTGTTCATATATGATTTTTTTTTAATCTACACACTTAAATATTTTCACTTATTAATTGTACGGCTATTACAATAAATAAATATTTAAAACATGCTTTATATTGATCCTCCTTCTTTTTCTTTTTGTATTCAATATTGATGATAGCATGCAATAAAACCATCAAATCATCAATGAAAATAATGCAAATCATCAAAAAAGAACACACAATTCAAAGCACACGCAAATACACAGCAAAAAAAAAAACAGCTGAAAAAATTCTGTAATTGTACTTATGTTACCTGCCGTTTTCCTATACTAAATCTTGATCCATTAGAAAACTATAGATAGATAGAGAGTTGTTTTTATTATTATTATTATTCTTTTTTTGTTTTTTATTTTTATTTTATTTATATATAAATAGTTAAGAAGACTTAACAAATAAAATGAAATAATTTGAATTACCTTAATGAATTCTAATTGATTAAATTGATCATTTTCTTGGATTTTATTCAATTGTCGTCGAACAAACCATTGAACAAATGGACTTGAATCAGAATAAAATAAACATTCAAATGTTATATTATCACCTTCATATTGTGTTAAATTTGTTGATTTAGATATAAATACTGGTCGATCAAGACTACGACCTTGTACAATTAATTGAAATGATCGACTTATATTTCCTAAACTATTTTCAACAACACATGTATACAATCCTGCATCATACATTGTTGCTTTAGTAATATTTAAATACATATCATCAATAGAAAACTAAAAGAAAAAAGAAATTAATTGAAATTTAAAAAAAATTTAAAAAAAATCTTCAATCAATATTTGTTTATACCAATTCAATTAATTCTGGTACAAATATATGTCCATCTTTGACCCATGTTATTTTAGCTTTTGGTTTAGCTTGATATGGACATTTAAGTGAAATAGATGCTGATGTTGGATAAACTAATGTTTGTGTTTGTTGTGCAACAGGTTCAATCCAATGTGGTGGACATTGTATTGAACAATTTATTGAATGAAAATATTCGACTTGTTGTGGTCTTTGTTGATCACCATCATAATAAACATCATCGTCAAGTGGTGGATTTATGAAAGAATCTTGAATTTCGTTTACTATATATATATATATATCAAATTAGATCAATAAAAAAATATATATATAATTAAAATTTACTGACATTTTTCATCTGTAATAACAGTATTAATACTGATTATTAAAATGAATATTATGAAGAATATTTTGATTCGATGAAAAATAATCATTGTCTAAATAACAAAAAACAATCATATAAAAATAATTCGATTATGATCATAGATTAATACAAATAAAATCGACCTTTTAAATGTATTAGTAATATATTTAATAAAGTAGACTATAGCAATGATGCCTTATTAAATCGTTGTATACGCATATATCTGATTTCCTCGTGTTCTGTTTATAGACTACACAAGCTTCGATTGATTTGTCCTTGTATAGAATCAATCAAATCGTATCGTACTTTCTGCCTATCTCTTTTCTATTCTGCAAATAATCATTCTCTTTTCTTTCGCATCCTTTCTCGCTATCTAAACATCCTATATTGCATAGATCTGCATTTGTTCAACACCTTGCTATATTAATATTCTTTAGCAAATTAACATAATGATAGAAAAACGAAGAACTTAAAAAAAAAAGAAAGCAAATTCATCTGTTTTCCTTTATTCTTTTCTATTCTATATTGCAAACATGATAATAATTATTTTTTCTTACTGTTACTAATCAATCGATCAAACAGAAGGTGGGCGAAATAGAGTTCTATCTGTCTATCTTTATTATCAGAAATGTCATTTCACGTCGCGTTTTCTCTCTATGTCAAGATCTAGTAATGGAATGAAATTAGCATTCTTGCAACCTACTATTGATAACAGAAATTCGATATGTTCTCGATTGGCATTTATTTATATCTTAGGTTTTAACTACTGACAAGTCAAGGATGATTAAACATACATATTTTATATTCTAAATTTTATTCGAGAAATATTTCATGGTACTCTAATCACTATCGATTCACTTCTCACCCATCAAAAATCCAAGACAATTTACAATTATGTGAATAAAACAATTACTCATGTGACGAGGTAATATATCAATCATAAATAAATGGAACAATTGCAGACATCTGACCTTCGTGTGTACTGGGACGAGTTATAATAGATGGAAGTTTCTTTTTTTTCATCATAACTTTTCTAATCATATCAACGGACAAAATTATGATGTCAAGAAAAAAGAAACATATAGAAAATTAATGGTATAAAAAAAAGAAATAGTTCGAAGAACGAAAGGAAAAAAAAATATTTACATTAGTATTTATTGATATCAGAATGATCTTATAAAAAGTTCTACGAAAAAAAAACAACAGTCACTAAACATATATACATATATATCGTAATAACGGTAGCTATTATTTGAAAATCGAGCTGGTTTTCGAGTACAAAAATAATCAATTTTTTATCATTATCAATAATCAACAGCCTGAAGAAATTGTTATTTCGCCTTGTCTCTTTCCTTTTGATTCTTTTTTCCTCATCTCTTAAAAAATTAGCATATTAAAAAAAAAACATAAATGAATGTTTGTGGTTAGGCCACTTGTCACGAGATTTCGAACGTAAACATATGTGCATACTCAAGGGTTATATACACTTGACGACGAATGAATAAAGAACCCTTGAATAATTCCAATGTTACAAATAAACAAAACAAAACTTGAAATGATTTGATACTACACATAAGTATTTGATAGACATATAAGAAGATAACATTTATAGAAAATATAATCATTGATGGAGAAAAATAATAAGAAATTTCACATCCGTTTCTAATCAGTAGTCTCACGATTTTATCATTTCTTTCTTAGTTAATCGTTACTTTTGATCAACCGACAATCTAGTATATACTACTGACACATGACAACAACAACAACTGGAATTGAGGCGATCAACTACAGCTGTACTCGATCGTCTCTTTTTTTTAGCGATCATTTGTTGATAATAGATCCTGGTCACACATGGTGCCTAAGTATACACTATGGAAAAAGATTAAAAAAACGAACAACGAGAAAACATGATCACTTAAATGAATATATATAAATATAGATAATATATATATTGTTTGATTGAAGATATCGACAATCAAATATATTTTTTCTATTCACGTTTTCTTGCTTCTCTATTGCAATCACATGTGTTCTTATCATCCTTGTGTGTGTCGTTGTCGTCGTGTTACTTTCAAGGGCACACACGAGTACGCAATTATTCTGGCTTTTTTTTACAACAAGGCACCCTGCAGAAAGACATAACTATAACATTCTTCCTATTTCACGTGCAATGAATACATATATATATATATATATATATATATATGGATACTGCATACTTAAACAAAAAAAAGAAGCATTAATAACTTTCTGCTCTGTTCAATTTAAATAAAAAGAGAACTTAAAAGCGACGAAATAAGTTTTATAGTTCAAAAAGTATCACTATACTGTTAAAAAGAAAAGAAGGATTAGCAAAGAAATTAAAAAGAAACCGACCAAGTAGTAGAAAAAGAAAAGTCATATTGATACCTATTTCATATGACTTGTTAAATTCGTCGATTGTTTCCCATAAAAGATAGCAACAAGTTGTTGTTACTGTACTTTTTTCTGTGTCAAGCAAATGTCAACGATCATCAATCTTTTTTGCTGGTGTATTAGCAGTAGCTACAGAAGGTTGTGTAACAACCGGATGTGCACATGCAGCAAAGGTTTTTTTTCACCCTCCCTTTCTTTCTTTGCTTTCTCGATGAAATGTGTCAACAAAATAAACGATCTGTAGCATATACATATACGCATATCTACGCATAGATATATATGTATATATATATATTTTTTTTTTATATTCAATGTTGTCTTATCGGTCGACGATGGAATAAATTCAAACTGCTCGTAGAACTAGACAGATGACCCTTTTGTTGTTAAAGCGGCTCACCTGTTCGGCGCGCCATTAAAACAAATTTTGTTTAGGTTATTTTTTCTTTTGGTTCTTATCTTTCTATCTTGCTCATGTACACGTTTCTATGTCAGTAAATGAATGATATTAATGACAATAGTGATCATTTTTCATAATTACAAATTGCAGAAATATTGACGTTGTCGTATGATTTTTTAATAAGCCTATGTATATATAGCAGACATTTTCGTCTTTTTTTTTTTGGCATAGAACGAAGAAAAAGAAACGATACTTAACTAATATTTTAAAAAATCAACGCTGTGAACCGAAACATTGTCGTGGATATAGGTAAAGAAAAATATACAGTAGTTATATAGAAAGATAGTGTGATGATGGCGAAGAACAGAACAAACAATGACAACAAACGAAGAAGATAGAAAATAGAGAGAGAGAGAGATACAGGAGAAAAAAAGAAGGCAGATATCCCACACGTATGTACATTAATGCCCATAAAGGTGATGGTGTGCCTTCTTATTCTCTCTCTGTCTCTCTTTCTTGTCTATTCTTCTTCATCAACCTTATTTTCTCCTTCTTCTCTTTTTCTTTCTTCTCTTCACACCAACACCGCTCGATATCACTGCCCCATCAAATCATCACTGATATATATGAGGAGTATGCAAAAATTTGCAACTAAAGAGGCAAACAACTAGTAAAGTATATTCATAGACGACACGAGATGATATATATGAGATAAATATCTGAGCAAGCTATATTAAAAAAATACTCAATTACACATTTTTTCTCATGCTTAAATAAATATGAGAAATTGAAAAGTATGACACTAGAAAACGGAAATTCAAATCCGATAGAGGAAGTTAAAATAAAAAACTATTAGATAATCAATCTATTGTTCTTACTTCTTTCTTTTACATCTAAGTAATACGTTTGATCGTTAAAATAATGAACATGTATAGTTACGATGTTTTTTTTTTTTCTGTTACTTATATATCTATCTTACGTAAGATAATAGATCTTAATGAAGTTATTTGATTTAGGACTTTTACATATATAATTAAAATCAATTATTTATTTCTTTTTCTACAGATATAAATAATTTCATTGAACCATAATATGAATATAACAAAAAATAGCATCGAACCATATTATATTGAACACATATAGTGAACATAAACATTTATAATGAGCTTGTTCTGATTGCATAAATACAACTAACAGCAATAGTTAAACAAATGAGATAAACAAATTATTTGTTCGAACAACAATTACAAATAGCACTGGATTAGATTAATTCTGCTGTCGAATGTTAAACAAAGCTTTGTCTTCATTAACCACAACATAGTAATAATAACAATATACTATGATGAACATATAAATATATGTATTCATAATATCTATTAAGTGAATATATGTGTAGACTGAAAGCGATTTACGTAAATGATTACTGAAATGCAATAAATATAATCATTTCTTTTTTATATATATATCAACAATAAATTAGAAATTATGATTGGAGAAAGTTTGGTCTCTATAGAATAATGTCTTTTATATAAAAACAGATGTGTTTTTTTATTTCATTTGAATAATTCAATTTAAAATCGCGCATTTTTATCTTGTTTTTATGTGCTTATTTTCATTCTTTAATTGTATTAATGTCATCGTCTAGTGAAGAAATAGTTACAACATCAGATGAATCATCATTATCTTTAGATCATGGTGATCAACAAGAATTTTCATCTTCTAATAAACATATTCTTTCAACAATAGATAATGATTATATAAATGTATTAAAAAAATTACAAATATCTTATAATCAATTAGAAAGTCGTTATTTAAAATCTGTTAATGAACTTGAATATAAATTTCATCAACAATGTTCATATTTATTTGAACACCGTTCAAATATAATTAATGGAATATATGAACCAAATGATGATGAATGTCGATTAAAAACTGATTCTATTGAATTTATTGAAAGATCATCATTATCAAATGATAAATTAGGAATTCCTTCATTTTGGTTACAAACACTTAAACAAGTAGGATCATAAATAACTGAAGTAATGGACAAAAGTCTCCCACTTTCCATATTGTCGGTTACTGTTAGAACACATCGGACTGATCATAGACCCTGTCGCGTCCAAAAATTTTGGATTTAGCTCCTGTACACTCTGGAGGTCTGAAAATTTATGTGCACATACTCCAATAAGAAATTATGTATAAGACTTGAGCTTACCTCGATTGTTTAAATGCAGCAAGCATTATGATGAATAGTGATGGATTGCATCTATTTATCATTTTAACTTCATAACTCTGAAAACGAAGAACTTTGTAGATCGACTCATCCGTCATTATTTAGTGGTTTGTTCTGGTTATCTATCATATTACTTTCATTAAAGTTCATCAATCCTTTCTAGAATTGTTACCGCTTTTACATCACTTCTATTTGGATGGTAAAATATCAAGAATTAATCATGTATTTGATAGAAGGCAATAAGAAGTTTAGTAGGCAATTTTTTTCAGATTAAAAGCTTACAGTAAAGATAGGCGCCTTTCATGAGAATTCAGCTTGTATTAAAGCAATTGAGACAATCTCATGCTTCTGAACTAAATTCTTAGTACATTATGTGCACAAAAATTTTCAGGTTTCTAGCATCTGTATTAGCTGATATATTTTTGTTCACTACTATAAAGTCAAACGTTTTAGAAAACATAATTTGTTTTAAGGTACCTATGATTGCTGATATGATAGAAGAATGGGATGAACCATTACTTAAATGTCTTTCTGATATAAAACTTCAATTACATATTCAACCTATAATTGGTTTTACACTTGAATTTCATTTCAATGAAGAATCAAAAAGATTTTTTTATAATAAAATTTTAACAAAATTTTATGAACTACAAATTGAACCTGATGATGAAATACTTTTTTATGAAGGTACAGCTATTATACATTCAATAGGATGTCAAATTGATTGGATTGATTTAAAAACAAATGTAACACGAAATATTGAAACAGGTGAATTACAATCATCATTTTTTAATTTTTTTACATCACCAATAAATACTGATGATTGGAAATTAGCAACTGATTTTCAAATAGGTCATTATATACGTGAAAATATTATACCAAAAGCAATACTCTATTATACAGGTGATATATTTGATGATGAATATGAATTTAGTGAAGATGATGATGATGATAGTGATGAACAACAATGTTCATTTAAAGAAGAAACTGGAGAAGGAGAACATTTATAAAGCAAGAAAAAAAAAATTCTTACTGATTTGTGTCATTCTAATGTATTTGTTTGTGATTAAAGATATTATATGTTCCATATCTGGAATAAATAAATTCATTTAAAATAGATTTTCTTAATAGATTTTTATCGATATTTATTAGTCCCAAGTAGCATTTGTCTCATTTGTAGGCCATTCATTATTAACTATTTCTTTTTTTATTTCATTTGTAGTGAAGTCATCATTAATTGTAGATATTATTTGATTATTTGAAATTTCTGTTTCTGTTTTTGTTATGATGGGTGATGAAAGACCAAATGAAAAATTGAAATAACCTAATGTAAAATCATTTGCAATAATTGCCATCAATACACTAAAGAATAACGAAAAGAAAAATTAAAAAAAAAACTTTTGTTAGATTATTGCCTTTGATTTCATATTATTGTTTAATAAAATATTTGAAATATAAGGAGAACATATACGTACTTAATTTATTAAAAAAACTGATTCGCCACTAAATCAGCGGATGTAACGGATGGTACAAAAGTTCTGTTTTAGCTTTGTTTTCAGTATAGCGTGATCTACTTGTAACTTCACATACAATCAATGATGAGAAGTGCATTTGATCGATTTGTTTTGCATTAGACTTTAGAAATTTTCAGACACATTATGTATGAATGTAACCAACACGACACAAGCTTTCTAATGGGATCAAAATATTCAAATTACAAAACTATGGATTTCATAGAAAAAAGTTT
Organism: Rotaria sordida; assembly: GCA_905250125.1. Lineage (NCBI taxonomy): Eukaryota > Metazoa > Rotifera > Eurotatoria > Philodinida > Philodinidae > Rotaria > Rotaria sordida. The sequence continues at coordinate 175,310 of CAJNOL010000102.1, forward strand.
TATTAAAAAATTAATCTTCTCTCTACAATGTCTATAGAAGTTTTTCTGATAATATCTGATAGAAAAATTGTATTCTGTTTTATGTAATGCACTTCTGTAGACGACTCGTTAAACTCTAATTGAACATAAAATATGTGTTTTGACTAACTTTGATTGCTGGAAAACATCTTATCTTGTCGAAATCATTTATTAGTTGTGAACACTTTTCACTAGCAAAGGACGTTGGAAAAATGTTGATTTCGAACTCAATCGATAACTTGAAAGCTTGATTTTTACCTGTTTACAATGTTTTCTCATAGCGCTACAAAACCCCAAAACAAGACGATAAACAAGATTAACTTTCTCAGTGGATGGAGATTTTCTTTTAAACATGAGAAGTATGTGCAGAGAACTTTTCCAGTCAAACATGTTCTTAAAACTTTCCAATCTTCAACAAGTATTGTAAACTAAATATTTTTCGACAGCTTTGTAGTAGCGACTTTGCTTTTTCTAACAAGAAAATTATTGAGTTTCCACGACAAATTATTGTCACATGATACTGAAAACAAAATTAATGCAGAACTTATGCACCATCCGTTTTTATATACATAATTCTTTCATAGAAAATCTCTAAGCATATATTTACAATGCAAATAACGCTCATCAAGATTCGATTCAGTTGGTTCTCGGCTGACGGAATATAGATATATGCATATAGACGCATATAGGTATAAATATGTATTAAGTAAGGTACTAGATAAATGTAAGACGTGACTTGATGTATAAAAGCGACTTGTTTCACAAAATCAAGCTTTTTTTTGTAATATAAAACTTGATCTTTATGTTTATAAAGAAAAATCATTTTTGAATATGCTATAATTGTCTAATGGAGCTCAGCTTATACGTCCAATGTTTTTTGGTTTTTTTTCTACAGAAGTTTTGTGAAATTTTTCAATCGTTACACTGTTGTAACTATATTTACTTTTGTTCTATCATACTGTTCTTAAAACTTTATTTTCAATTTTAAATGATAATTGAATATAGTAAATGAAAAAATTTTTTTTATCATATAGAGATCAATACAATTGTTTACAAATAGTTATATTAGTACTATTCCTATTACAAAAGAAAAAAAGAATTAATATCACACTATACAAATAATGTGATTTTAGTTAATCATAATCTTATGTTGAGATTCGTTCTTTAACTCTTAATAATTATTATATCCCATCTTCATGCATATACCATTGAACCATTGATCGAACCATTCAATAATTTAATTAATAATGATCATTACTTCTAAAAGCATCTCAGGTCGAGCAAACACGCTCATAAACGACCATAAATTGTCATATATTGACATGTTACATGGCTCAATATCACGATCATATTTCTTCGTATGTCATACGAAGGAATACGATCGTAATAGTGAGACATATAATAAATCAAAATTCGGTCATATACGCTGACACACTGAGTGTATATAGTCGTTTCAAAGGGTATGCAGATTTCGTCCAGGGACATAACTCCTCGGTTGATTTAAATCTTAATGCATAGGTGTCCTTTTTTTGTCATTCGACGCAATCATTAGTCGTACCACAGCTGCCTTATGATTACTATGTTACAGACAGGCAGACACAAGTAAATTTCTGTTTCTATACATTATCTTTTCAGTCTATAGAACAATTTACTTTCATTCGAAGTATACATAAATTTGTTTTTTGAGAATTAACAATTAGAAATAAATTCATTTTTTTGTTTTTCTCATTCATTTTTTTTTGAATTTTTTCAAAATCAAAAAAGAAAATATGAATATTTCATTAACCTTGGAATATTTTCATCAATATTCGATGGTAATGCCGAAGATAATTTTGATCTTAAATTAAATAAATCATCAACAGTTAATTGTTCATCACTTGATATAGGCAAAACAAATGTCAATGGTTGATCATCAGATGGTCTACCAAGAAAAAATATCCATTTATTAATCTCATTAAAATATACATGAAGTTTCGACCATTTACGACCTATATTAAATCAATAGAAATCGATAGATGTTATGTCTTTTAACATATCGAAACTACTTTCATTTGTTTTCTATCATTTATACTTACAAATTTTCAGATCAAAATAAACACGTTGTGCAAATGCTTTTTGTTTTGGATCACATAAATTCATCTGAAACAAAAACAAAAATGGATGACAAGACTGCAGGGGAAAATAACAGAAAAAACTATGAAAAAAAAAAGAAAAAAAAGACCTAAAGATAAATTTAAATAGTCTTTTATTCAGATATTTGATTGATTGGTAAATGTGGTCGATCAATTGTTTTTGGTAATTCTAAGCCAACAATACGTGCTGCTTGTTGAACAGTTTTTTCACCTTTTGAATATGTTGCCCGAATTATTTTACATTGACGTACACTTTGTAAATAAGTTAAATAAGTTTGTGCAATAAATAACACTTCATCATTATGTTTACAATATTTTGATGTTATTGGACGATAACGACGATATTCATCTTTTATTTTGAAATAAATTGGTGAAAATCGATACGAAAATAAGGAATTATTTATAGATAATTCACGTAATAAATTTTTATAAACTGTAAGAGCTGATTTTGTTGTCATATCTATAATAGAATTAAAAAGATTTTTATTTTTTTACTTAACGGATACTAAAAATAATAACTATAACGCTATAAGACTCGAGCGAATTTTCTCTATATATAAATACTGATAGTCGAAACAGTACTTGAGAATTCTATACATTTTTACCATTCTTCAATTGATAGGATAATAACAGAATTTCGATCAAAGGTGTTCATCACCTCTGATTTAGAAAACAAAATATGGTTCATTACGAATAATTCTTATCGATCTAAATCAAAGACAGAAAATTCATGTGATCGGATTTCTAATATTATCATATTATATGAAGAATGATGAAATAATTATTATAGAATTCTCGAGCCTTCTATAAGATATTATAGTGCTACTACCACTATATTTGGTATATCCTAATTAATTATTATTAAATTTTCAATATTTATTAATTTTTTCTATAAAATTATATTCAATTGTGCGTAATACTAGTAGGTATAATAATTATAAAACTAAATTTTCTCGAAATGTAAATTAGGAATAATAAATAAGCATTTTCGCATTTTAGAAATAAAGTTTTCAATAATTGACGCATAGTACAATGAAGTAAAAATAATACTGTTCATATTCAAAGATAGGAATCAAAAAAAAAACTTATGATAGACAATACAAAAGGTATTTTCAAATTTTTATCAATAGATTTTTCTTTGTCAAAACTACTGTCAAATTAAATAATCATGATCAAAAATATTCTTCCTATCAATATAAAATTTAACATTGTTTTAATAAACTTATTATTCATAATCTTATAAAGTTCATTGAAAATAATCAATTAAACAAGTACAGTACATGCAAGAATAACTTTCATTTATAAAACTAATGATCATGATCTAAAAGAAAAAGTCATATGAAAGAACACATTAATAAAAACTTCTATCAAAGCTTTGCATCGAATTGAATTGGTAAACTTAACAAATACATCATCAGCTATAATAATGGTTGCTTCCTATAGCTAAAATATTTAAAAAACATATATGCCGAATCAATAAACTAGACAAGGTATTCAACATTATCCTTCATCGATGAGGAATTGTCAAGTTTATCAACCAAATTCGATCTTGATAAATTGTAGTTAATCTATCTATTCACACTATTAACTTTTATATTCCGTAAGATTTTATTCTATAAGATAAAAACGAGATTCTTTTTTTTTCATATTCTCCTATTGCAAACGTTTAAAATACAAAGCTACATCAAAATATTATAAACTTTAAAAAAAACCGAGATTTATTGCTTTGCTCATGGTATATTGGTTAATATTTGATCCCTTGAATAATTCACATATCTTTCTCGGCATCGTCTATTAAAATAAATTAAAAAAAAACAAAAGAATTCACTTTCTATACAAATCATATAATTTCATACTTTGCTTCGGCATATTCACTTTCATATTGAAAATGTATAATATGTGGTATGGGTGAATAATCACGAATAAGTAAATATTTTGCTAATGATAGATCAGTTATAAATGGAACATATTTTATAAATTGATAATTAGTAAAATAATACCAAATACAAGCAAATATTACACCAATTAAACCACCAACAACAACTTGTGCAATTGTATGATAATAAAGATAAACTCTAAATATTTATTGTTAATTTTTTAAAAAAAAATATATATATGTATATATTATTTCAAAATATCAATTTGAATTTTTCTTTACCGACTATAAGCAACTAGAATAGCAGCAATAAATTGTACTAGAATAAAACAACGATGACGTATTGAACATACATAGGATGCACCAGGAATTTGTGATCTGATTTTTAATTTAATAGAAAAAAAAGAAAACTTTTTTGTTTTGATTTGTTTGTTTAAATCAATCATCCCATACTTAAGAATAACAAAAATAGATAAATATGTCATAAAATAGAAAAAACTTTGAGCATGACCACTTGGCATACCATGAATTTCATAATAATCCATTCGATCTCGAGCTAAAATAAAATGCATTTCTATAAAAAAAAAAAAAAACAAAGCTTTTTTTCTTAAATTATGATAATAATCTCGTATGTTTTCTTGTTATAAATCAAATTAAGTTATTTTTAAATATATATTTACAGTCTTAAATCAATTTCGTCAAATATTTTTAACATTTCATTGATCATATTGAAGAACTTACTTCTTTCTGGTCGTTGTTGTTTAAAAGTTATTTTAAGATAATAATTAATTATTCCAGATAGAAAAAAACCATTAAGATACATTATCTATTTTGTGTATAAATTCATATAGAAGAAACTACAAAAAATAAACAAACAAACAATTTCTACCGTTTGTATATCGCGTCGAAATAGAATTAATGTACATAAAGCAACAATATAAATAAATGGTAACATTGAAAACCATGCCAAAACAAAACCAAGTCTATCACCTAAATTTTTTAAAAAATAAAAAAAAAACTTGAATCTCATTCAAATAAATTAATTTAATTAAAAAATTTACCATCTTGATATTCAATAAATGTTACTAGAAAAGAAAAATAATTATTAAGAATAATCAATAATTAAAATACAAAATTATACTCGATAATGGTCGATAAATAGGATCGGAAAAAACACCTGCTGGTGGTAAATTTATCAAATGCTAAATATAAAGAATTAATTGGTTTTTAAAATTAAATTAAAAAACTAATTTTTAAAACCTTATAAGCTGGCTTAATAGTACTTAAAGCATTTAAATTAGTACTATTGATATTTATCGGTAAAATTGGTGCCATAATGAATACAAATAGATAAATAAAAAAGTGTAAAAAATTATCATATAAATAAAATTAAATGATTACTCATCATTAACTCATCTATCTTAAAGAGATTTTCTATTGGTACTTGAACAGCTGTCATTTAATGCATTGATGTGTTACAAATGTTTTAGATTTTCAATGATGAATATCGTTGCTAAGTAATCAACAATGACAATGTGTAGCCACAGGATATAATAAAATAGGTTTTTTTCTTTTTATCGTTTTATATCTATTTACTATAGACAAATGAATTATTTATGTCCAAATGCAAGTCAATATGTTCCTGTTGGTCATCCCGATCAACACGTATTGGCAAGCGAAGGAGCTAATAATTATTTAATGAATTTTTATATAACACAAAATTCAAGTACTTATCGACCACCACGTGTACGACCAAAATCGAATATACTTGGAGATAAATCATTAACAACAGAAAATCTTTCAGCACAAAAACTTAAAGATGAACGAAAAAAAACAGGTTTTGTTAATAATGATAGATATTATTTACCTTATACACGTACAATAGATGAACTTGACAATCCAATACTAGGGTAATTTCCAAGAATATTCATATAATTTTATAAATCATCAATATTTTTTGAAAGTTTCTTTCTTTAGTAAAACGATTTTGTATGTTCCTCTCAGAAGTGTCCCGAGATCGCTAGGACTGTGAGGGAGAGGAGTCTGATGAGTCAAGAGGCCAAATGGAGGGTTTTTACTAAAGTTGACAAAAAACGAAAATTTTTTAAGATTGAGTGAATCACCTCCTGGACTCACTCAACCCCGCTTGGGACATCCCTGGTTTCTCGTCTAATAGTACAATGAGAAAAATATCGTCTTAAAGATATTATTAAATAATAAAAATCTCGATATATATTTTCTAAAACCATTCTATTAGAAAACACTAGTATAGAAATCATCATATTGTAATAGGCTATAAAAATTTTTCTTTTTGAGATTTATTTAAATAATTAAATATTCTTTACAATCGCACAAAGTATAAACGAATTGGAAACAAAGAAAATCTGGATTTTAGAAAAATCTATTCTGTATTTTTATTTAATATATTGAATGAAATATCAGAACTGGACAAGTACGAGTAAACTCTCCTACTAAGTGTCTCGTATGTGAATTAGCATTAGCATTTATTAATACTAATGCTAATGCTTTAAACATTGGTATTAAAATTAACCTTCATGCTTTAGTGTTATTTGCATTAGAATTAATTAATGTCAAACTGTTAGCATTATTGTTAATTTTAATACGTAGATTACCGATGACTAGATGTCGAATACTCTAAGCTGAGTAGTTCCGAAAGCCAAACAGTTTTTCTACTATTTTGGGAATGATATCTCTGAATACTGAAAACCTTTATTCTGTTATCGAAAGCTTTCAAAGATGAACTTTCAGACATGTAGTCGTAGGTAGTATATGTATTAGAGTTAAAAATAATGCTAAAATTTGTCCATCGAGTTTTTTTTCTAAACTAAGAATTCTGCTGTTTTAATTAAATTTTTCATTGTCAAACAATTGATTTAAAATTTTTGTTTTGATTTTATTTTTAGTCGTATGTGTACAGAAAATTATGAAACATCTCATCAAACACATTATAAACCTTATGAATTACCTAACGGTACGGAATCATTACCACCAAATATAACTAATCAAACATCAGGTTTTTTTCGTGAACGTGCTGTACACATTCCTAATTCACGTGTGCCTCCAGTAAAAAAAAGCAAAATTTTTTAATCTATTAGTGTAATTTTATATCAAAAGATTTCTTTTGTTTTTCTTAGATTGGTGGAAAAGAAGTAACAACATATGGTAGTAATTTTGTAAAACCAGCTCAAACTGAACCAGTTATTATGGGAGAAGTTGGTCCAAAAGAAAATTCCGGATTTGTAGCAAATACGGAAATTGATCCATTAACAGCAACATTAGGTGAACGATGGCATTATCGTTCAAGACCAACTGGTGATAGTGAATATAAAGATAAATTTCCACAATATGATTATCCAAAAGTAAAATCTATATATTATCATAGATTTAAATAAGAATTTGATTTTCTAGGGTGATGATCCTTTACTTACTATTATTGATCCAAATACAAAAGTATCATCCGATCGTGTTATTAATAATTTTGTTTTACCTACTGGAGAAGGTCCTTATGCTGGCGGTTCATTTGCTCCTGATTCTACGTAAGAATTTGTTTCATCCATATACAATGATTTTTCAAAATTATTCAACTAGATTTTTTTTCCATTGTCATCAACGCTACTAAGAATTTCAATAGTTATTTGTATAGAGAATTTTATTTCCAGCAAGTGTAGTCGAAGATAAAAAAAAATATTTGCTAGTTTTCTAAGAATGGAATTTCTGAAGAATCTCAAAATTTAAGTTTTTCACATTCTTGAATTCGTTAAATAGAATTCTGTTTGAATTATTCAGAATGATACAGCAAATAATTCTCTACAAAATGAAATGTCTTTCTGTTCTCTACGACATACACGTCTTTTGTACCTTTCATAAGATTGATGTATCTCGACCAAAAACAAAAACGTTGTAGAAAGATTCCAAAAGTTGAAAAACCTGACTTTTGGTTTTTCAGAGATCGTATCTTTGGAAACCTGGTAAACATTTTCATCTTCGACAATTTCCATTTTGAAAATAAAATTCTTTATACAAATAATTATTTGAATTCTAAAAAAAGCTTGAAAATAAATCTGATCAAATAATTTTGCAAGCCATTATATATAGGACTAAAAAATTTTTATTGAAAAAATCTTTAGTGAATATCGAAAAAATTATCTTGGTAATCAATTTTTACCAGAAAAAATGGGCAATTTAGAAATCGGTCCAAAAGAAATTACAGGTCCAACAAGAAATGGAGATGGTTATGTTCAAACATTTGATGATCCACGTCGTTTCATTACAACATATCAGATGAAGTATGGAAAATATTTAAAAAAAAATACTTTATTCTCTTTATTAACTAATCTATTTTTCTTTCGTTTGAAGTCATTTTGACATGAATCCTAAAGGACGTGATCGTGAAGGTTATGTTGTTGGTGGTATACAAAAACCACAACCAAGTGGTTTTACTGAAGATACAAAAATATCAAATCCATTAGAGAATTTTCGTGATGAACGTATTACACATTATCATCTTGATCCATATCAAGTCAGGTAATATTTATTTATTTGAACAATATTTCAACAAAACAAAAAATGACTTTACATATATATTTTTAGGAGTTTACGAGCACGTGATCCATTTTTTGATGATACAACACATGATAATAAAGGTCGTTTACAAAAACAATCAGAAATATTTTAATTATATAAACACTTTATTTAATTTGAATAAATATAAAAAGGATATCTTCGTGTTTTTTTCTTTTATCTCTATGGCCATGAATGCATTCGTATACCTAATTGTCTTAATTTAGTAAAAATTATATAACTATCTTTTAATTGACCTTGTGGAGCGCCCCAATATCGTTTCATTTCATTAACTGTAACATGCATTTCAAAAAAACATTCATCAATAAGTGAAGATATTGATTTATCATTAAGAATTTGTTGTATAAGTTCATTTTCTAATATTGAATTATCAATATCAAGTTTAATAATAACATAATCATTTATTTTTGCAATTGATTTTAATATATTCCAAGGATTAAATTTACCAGTGTTTGCTACACCAACATTAATAAATGTTAATAAACCAATAATATCATCAGGTATTTGTTGCCAATATGTTTGTGGTGAATATTGAGTTGCTTCAAATGCAATTATACGATCAAATGATAATGAATGTAAACGAAAATATTCATAAAACCAGCGTGCACCTATTAGTGAACTAACTGTATTTGGATCATTTACACCATTAAAAAGTGAAGCACCAATATCCATGAGAATTTTTTGTGAATCTTGTTGATAAAGCCATGGAGCAATTGATATTGTTGATGTTTGAAAATTATTATATGGTGCTGATGGACCAAGAAGAAAGAAACGTTTTGATTGTACTCCATTTTCTTCACTGGTTTGAAGTTTTGAAGGAAGATTTTGATATGAACATATTGTTAAAGGATCACGAAGTAGACCAATAAGTGGTTCAATATATTGTGAGACCATACGATCTGATTGTGATGTACCTGAACATTCAGATTGATAATACATTTTAGAAAAAAGTTCATCATATTCATTTGATAAAAATGATTTATTATAAATTGTTTTTTGTAAATTAATAATATATTCTAATGATCGAATACTTTTATTTAATTGATCATTTTCTATTAATTTTGGACAAACATTATTTTGTAAAACATCTATATTATTATACCAATATAATTCCCATGGACTAGGAGAATAATGATGAAACTTCCATTGGCATTTATCAGATGAAAATTTTGCTAAAAAAACAATATAAAAGAATGTTTAAGAGAGGATTTCGCTAGTCTGTCGAATATCTGTCAATAGAGGCATTTCAATGATGAATTCAACATGTAGCCTTTTTTTCCTCATCAAACAATTCTTCATATTCAACTGAAATTATAGAAACTTTTTTCTAGGCTCCTGGATGTAATTTGACGGAGTTATTGTAATATGAGATACTCTCAAAAATCAACAAAAAAAATGTGTCCAGCGTTTCGGGGGTTCCGGAATTTCGCCAATAAGACTTTTGCCATTGATGAATGTCCTGTCGGCGACAGTCTTATTGATGAAATTTCAGCCATCCATGTTTCGCTTTTGTTGTCCGTTTCATTTGAGCTACGTCTTATTCTAAAGAGCTCTTAAAACTGAACGAAAAGGTTCTTTCAACTTTCTTAGCAAGTTGAGAGTTGATATTCAAAAAAAATTAATTTCTCTAAAAAATTCCGTTTTTCTAGACAATTTTTTCCGATTGTAAGTCGTCTTTTAGTAGGATAATTATTTTGGGGAGCAAGGAGAAAACTTTAATATAGTGCAACTTGCAGAGAATGTTGTTCTCTAGAAAATCTGCATAAAGATTTTGAGAAAAACGTTTCAATTTTGACAAATCAATGGAGAAAGATCGTTTCTTGAAATGCAACACGAGAACAAGAATATGTGGTTTTTAATCAGAATAAACTTTTTATGATAGAAATAAAGTATCTAGATCGATCCTACACAAAAGATTCATATAGAAATATTCGATACACTACCCGACATATGCTATATCGTATTTGGCTCAATCGCTGAGTATCATGAATCGTCTGCCAGCTTTATCTATGCGGCTTATATCTTATACACAAAGCGGATGAACTTCGGAAACTTTTGTTTTTGAGAACTGCATTTCTATGTCAATTTTTTGTGTATAATTGATTTATATACTTTATTTCTATCATAAAAAGTTTACTTTGACTGAAAATCACACATTTTCACCGTTTTGCTATATTTCGAGAAACGACATTTCTCCATTGATTTCTCAAGTTGGAAACATTTTTCTCAAAATTTTGATGTAGATTTTCCAGTGCGCAAAATTCTCTACAAGATGCACTGTATTAAAGTTTCCTCCTCGCCTCACAAATAATTATCATACTAAAAAACAAATGACTTACAATCAGAAAAAATTGACTCAAAAAATAACGGAAGTTTTCAAAAAAATTCATTTTCGAATACCAATACTCAACTTGTTGAGGAAGCTAAAAGAGGCTTTTCTAACCAATTTTAAGAGCTTTTTCGCATGAAAT